>PNEQ01106758.1:5825-45410 GCA_003012365.1 Medauroidea extradentata
CAGCGTGTGGAGGTTAAACCCGCAAATCACAGACGTGATGTGTGACAGTTATCCGTGTACTGATTGGCACAGTCAAATGAATAACGACTCTGCACAAAACACTATGTCAATAGCCATGAAGTTGAACTGCAGGTGTGCACGTAAGACACTGAAACAAAGTGGGGCAAAAATCTTTTCGCGAAAACTACCGGGCCCTACTCATGGTCAACGGTAGAGACCGGAAACATTTACGGGTTCACTGAGCTGTAGACTAGCCTCCAAGAATATATGTGAAATCGGACATACATCAGTTGTTTATTAGCTTCTCGCTGACAAAGTGAAATGGGCCCTGTATTCAGCTACAGTTTTATTATTGGCTCAGCTACTTGCAGGAAGTATCTAGTAAGTCAACGGCCAATTATAAACGTGATATACAGACATATAGTTGCTGGAACTCTAGCTTGCGCATAAAAGAAAACGCGAATTTTTCAGGTCTCTAGTCATTGGAATACGGCGGTGCGTTCAAAAGAGTGTAATACAATTCTCGGCAACTTCTGTCCTACCTCCCAACAACCCTCGAGCCACCACTGATTTTGTGGGTACTGCAAAATAATTTAGCAGAGAAAACTTCCTGCAAAATTTTGCTTTAAGTGTGTGTAGCTATGCGTGGAATGGGCTCTCGCAGCTGGTTCGGTCGTAAATGGTTGCACCTCAATCAATTCAGTTTTCCCCAGCTCAGCAATGGTTACCGGATACTTCTGCTTACACAGAGACTGTACAGTTGTGATAACTTAACGTTGTTACTGTCCACCAGCCGCCCTTGAACATACTTAACTACGTTAGACTGGTTGCGGGCTACTTGTGCTAGGAAAAATCAGTTTTTGTCACTTGGCCACATATGTTTTTTCGTGAATTACTAATAAAGTGCCCCACTCACCCATCCACTCACTCACCCACTCACTTGTTCACTCGTCAACGCACGCCCAAACCGCTAGACCTAGAGACATATGATTTTGAAGGTGACTCCCTCTTACGCCATTCGCACACACTAAAAAGGGATTTTTTGAAATTCGAAAATAAAGGAAGTGGAAAGGAATGAAATGAGTTTTTAACGAATTTCAGATATCTTTTTCGATTTTTAGAAATTCGAAAATCAAAGGAGTGGAAAGCTGTAAACTGTAATTTTAATAAGTTCTCGATTTCTCTTAAACCGTTTGAGGTACCGATGTGATTTTTATTCAGAATGATGCTTCTGTAGATACTTAAAAATGCGATTTAGAATTTGTTTATGTTCAAGTTGGATAGAGGGTTAAAACAATATGAATTTTCATTTAAACCTCAATTTCTATTCAACCATTTAAGGAAAACAAGATTTGGATATATTATTGATACAAAATTAACCTGACAAATTATGGATATGTTTTTTGCTTTAGAAAAATTGAATACTTAAATAACAAAAAAAAAAAAGATATCTGGTTAATTTTTCGAAATTTGATTACTAAGAGAATAAAATGACATAGTGTTGTCTCTGAATATAGTCCTACCGAACGTTACTTTGACTTGCCTTGGCGGCTTTGATAGACTGATTTCGGCGGAGAAAACTTTGTTTGAATGATGTTAAGAAGTTTAATCTGGAAAGATAATATAACCGCTAATAAATATTTTAAACAGAGTTAGTGTTTACATTATTTTCACGGGCAAATCCACTGTCGAGCAGTTAGTAAGGTCGGGTCTCAAATAAAGAGTGTGTACACTCTCACTCCACACTTTCACTGTCGCTCAATCTGGTTCACTCTTCAATTAAATTGAGACAGCCACCCTCGGATGCACCCTCGAAGCACTGCAACCTAGCGTGAGAAAAATAAAGCTGGGAAAATAAATGAGCGCAGAAAAATTACAGTAAATGTTTTCCAGTTCCAGTTTTAGGTTGTGTTTTGAATGAAGGAAAACAAAAATGTCTTCCCGCAGAGTGGTCGAGAGGGTGCAGCTAGGGAGCATCGTCGCTCACTCTGGCTCTCTCTCCCTTTATAGTCCAGGGAAATAAGGTTTTGACCCGGACATTTAAAAAAAAAACAAGCTGTAACTTGGTACAGGTGTTCATAAGGTCATTCTATATAACACATTAAAAGTCCCAAAGTTTCCCAGTTGGGGAAATCCGCCATTTTGAAAAATATTCATACCTTGTGTATACTAGTAATTAACTGTAGTGCATCATCTTTTGAACCGATTCCATTCATTTAGGTACTAAATTGATTATTCAGAATGTGAAATTAACAAATAAGAAGATGACTACGGTAATTAAATTGACCATGGATTGAGTAATACACATAGAAAAATCGACAAACTGTTTCTATGCATAAATAGAATGTACAGTCAATAATGCAGATCTCTATGGATCGAATGCATGTGTTGGCACCACTGGCTATTACGGACATATGTGTAAATAAGAGTGTTGTTTTTGATGGGATGATAAGTACGAGTACCAGAAATATAGAGAGAAGACATCATTCTAAAAGGTAATACAATGTAAGTAAAATTGTTTTTGCATGCCACAATAGAGTTTTATAAAGGTGATATATGATATGTTCACATGTGACTTATCATTTTCATTGATTTCACCTCTGTGTTATACTGTCACAATATTTAAAAACACAAAGTCTTAGAGAAAAGCACTTATGGTATTGATGACGTTTATGTTTGTCCCTACTAGCTTCCGATGGTGTTTAATCCTGTTCATCTGTCAAAACGATCTTAACATTTCCTTCAGTTCCTAAGTTTGCGGCATTCGAGTCCTGTTTTATGAATGTATTGGAAAATTTATTTTGTTTCAGATAATGGATGCAGTGACGTGTGTTTTTGTGCAATGACACAAAGAGTGAGGAGGTGATTGTTGTCAAAAGAGGGATAGAGACATTATGTCGATTTAGTGAGGCAAGAAATGACAGTCTGGCTTCGTTACTCAGCACTGTGGACAGTATCAAAGTCCATGTGAACTGTAGAATAGATTACACTCGTCGCATTTCTCTCGTGACATCGGATAATTAAAATTAACCAGTACCTAAAAGGGTTGTGCGTTCGTCTGTTCCCTACTTTGATTTTAGAAAACAATGCTTGTTTTGCGAGAAAAACATAGCGCTGATATGTATGTATAAGCACCCAGACAGGCCACCACTATGCAGTGTCGTTAGTACTCTTCATGTTATTGACTCAGTGCGCACAATGGCCTCAAGGCGATCTGATGTGTGGGGTGAAACTGTTCTATTAAGACTGACTACAGCGATTGATCTTGTGGCTTCATCAGCACGTTACCATCGACAGTGCTACTCTCACTTCAGCCGTCCTAGTTCAAGTCAACCCAGTTTTGACCAGTCAACGAGAAAAGGCCGCAGTGCTGACCTTGAAAAACAGCGAGTTTTTCAACTGTTGTGTGAGTATCTGGAGAACTCAGACGAATGTCAATTTACAGTTAAGGAACTTATGGAAATCACGAAGAAAGCTTGTCCAGAGGAATCTGTATATAGCGAAAAAAATCTCAAAAGAAATCTGCGGAGTAAATACGGAGATAATATAATCATCATTGAGCAAGTCGCCAGGAGCTACATTGTTTGCTTTAAAGGAATGGCTCAAAAAACACTGACAGATGCCTGGTACAATGAAAACCGAAAACGTAAAAGTATGACCGAAGAAAGAATGAGAATCGTGGAAACAGCAGCCAAGATAATACGAGAAGACATCCGATCTCAGGTGTACAACTATGCGACATACCCAACTGTGGAGGAAATTTCATCTGGAAGTGAGGACCTAATTCCTGAAACAGTGAAGGTATTGATTAGGAATATAGTAAAGACTAATAAGCCATTTGAAAATGATATTGTCAGCAAAAGGAAAGCAATCACAATTGAACATGCCATAATAGCAGCTACTCGGCAACGTTCCTTTGTGTCACCATTGCAACTTGGCATCGGTATATTCCTTCATCGACGCTATGGATCAAAGCTCCTATTAGAAATGCTCTCAAAAATAGGTGTGTGCACATCTTACAAAGAGATTATCAACTTTGAGACAGGAATGACTACAAGTGATCCCCCTGCTGTGGACAACGATGCATATGTACAGTTTATTTTCGATAATGCTGACTACAATGTCAATACTTTGGATGGACATGGGCTTTTCATGCCATGGGAGGCATAAGGTGCATCACACCTTCAAGGGCCATCAGATACACATCCCATGTACCGAGGAATATTATCTCTGCTACAAACACTGTTAACTTGAAATCTTTTGGATTTGGCTCTGTGACCACCTACCAATGTCCAATGTCTTCCAACAGAGAAGCTTCATTTAGGTTTGAGGATGTCAGCAGAACTTTGAAGGAACCTCAAACTGCATTACAAGCACGTATCATTGATTCTTTGTGGATGTGGACATACTTGCTCAACGAAACACCAAGTCCAGGTTGGAGTGGCTTCATGGATGCTGTGTCTGGAAATTGTTCGCTAGAATTCGCAACAACTGCAATTGTCCCATTACAATTTATAAACTTGGCACCCTCAAATCCTTCGACCATTCTCACATGTCTCTTGTCTGCACTTGATCAATGCAAAAGTAGGGGACAGGATTCGTGTATGGTAACTTTTGATCAACCACTTTATGCGAAGTATGAATTAGCAGCACAACCACCAGTACTTTTTGATGGTAAAGGAATGCGAAAGGGCACAAATCAGCACTCTTCAAAGTTCTGGATCAGCTGGGACTTTGTGATAGCGAGCTGCCTCAAAATCCAAAATGTATCGTTGATGGTGGGTTCATTTCACATCGGGTCGTGTGGATGAGTTATCAGAGCTATGATCAAATTTGTCTCTAGTATGTGAAATATATCAAAGATCACTACAGTCCAGGTGTTACAGTAATTTTCGATGGATATTCTACTCCCAACACAAAAGACGAAGAGCACACCAGAAGAACAGGAAAGGTGCCAGGAGAAACCGTTGTAGACGATAACCTACCAGTAATTGTGCTCCAAGGAATATTTCTGACAAATAAGAACAACAAGGTGCGTTTCATCAACTTGTTGTCCAATTATTTACAGTCCGTTTACATTAATGTCATCCATGCTCCTGCCGATGCAGATGCAAGTTTTAGGCAAGTTGACACAATTATTGCAAGGACTGGAAGAAACTCTATTGTTGTGGGAGAAGATACAGATATACTCGTCCTTCTGATAAGTTTTTCTGATGACACAACTGATGTCTGGATGCTCATTCCTGGTAAAAAAAAAACGTGCTAATCCCAAAATTTATAGCATTAAAAAATTGAGAGTGAATCTCGGAGATCTCTGCTCGACTCTCCTTTTCTTCCATGCTGCGACGGGTTGTGATACAACATCTACACAATTCAGAAAAGGGGAAAAAAAAGGAGCCTTAGCAAAGTTCCGTGGAAATGCTGAGCTCAGAAATAAAGTCGGTGTTTTCAACCAGTTAGACGCTACACACGAAATTGCATCTGCAGGGGAATCATTTCTTCTCGCCTTGTATGGTTGTGACATTGCAGACAATTTGGACAATGCAAGACATCTACTTTACATGCGAACAGTCGCAAAACAGTCTGTCAAGTCTATATTTGACATAGCCATGCTTCCACCTACATCGTCTGCAGCAAAACAGCATTCCTACCGCGTGTATCACCAGGTAAGACTCCAAATTACTCTTGTCGTGCAATTTTCTCTTCTCAGTTTTAGCTTAAGCTCAAAACAGAAGATAAAATTATACCACAATTCTGACACTTTGCTTTTCCTTACTTTTCTTGCTTTAGGTTCAAGAGTGGAGAGGTGTGAAATTGCCTGAAACAGCATGGGACTGGACAGTGAAGAATGGCCACTTTGCACCTATTGCAAATGAGAAATATCCAGCGCCAGATGATATTTTACATATTATTGCTTGCAACTGTAAAACTGGTTGCAAGAGGAAATGCGATTGCAAGAGGAGCGGTCTCAGTTGCACATCAACGTGCGGCTACTGTGCTGGTCATGGGTGCGAAAACAGCCTCGATGTATAGGATGATGACGATGAGGATGATCCTTAATGATTAATGCTAAACTGAAAAAATAAAAATAATTTAGCGCAGGTAAACAAGGAGGACGTTTAAAGAAAAGAACAGTAACACAACAGATTATTGCCATAACTCAAATATAAATGAGGAAATTTTCAGGGGGATTACATACCACAAATTCAGTGATGATCTCGGATTTTGAGGGGAAAATGCACATTATTTTAGTTACGCAGTAAAAAAAGCCTTTTCAACTTTTTTTTTTTTTTTTTTTTTTTTTCAAAAAATGTATTGTAAAAAAACGATACAAATCTTGAACAGGGAAGTATCCTTCATTTTGAGGAAAAAGTATCTCTGTAATGTATCGATAAAATTTAAAAATAATATATTTCTTATGCGATTGTGTGTGATTTACTTGTTAAATTAGTGATTGAGACACGAAGCATTAGTTAAAATTCTCACAAATGGAATTACTCCTGTAGTTGATTTACTACCCAGAAAATTTTCGATTGGCACCATTTGAATGGTTTTTTCAAGATGGCGGGGTTTCCCCAACTGGGAAACTTTGGGACTTTGGGTATGTTGTTCCGTATGGCGTTTTGAATATAACCACCAATTTTCAGCTTGTTTTTTTCAAATGTACGGGTTTGGCCTTATTTTCTTCTAATTTCCCTGTACTATTAGCCCACTCTCCTATCGAATTTGGGACAGCAAAGAGTACATTCTGTGACGTCAAGAGGGTGAGAGAGAGTGCTCTCTGGGCTATTTGAGACACATCCTAAAACTGTATTTTCATCACGGAGGGTAACCTGAGACCTAGAAGACTAAAATTTCGATTTAAATATGGAAAATAGTTAACTGACACGAAACTTTGTGTGTGTCGACACTGTGTTTAGTAATAATTATTGTCATTAGTGTGGCACATCCTATTTTGACATTGCAAAATACACTTAAACCCTATACAAAGACTACTCAGGCGCAAAGAAGACAATGTCATGAGGAGTACCTTTAAACGATATGTAATTGGATCACTCACTGTCGTTGTAGAGCGACACAGCTAAAGTTGTTATCGGGTACGGCAAAGTCAACCTATGAAGTTTATTATTACGGGGGGAAATATTACGGCAATGGTTAATTTGGGAGAAAATGGATAACATCGTCTGGATGAACATCTTTATAACGAACTGCAGTTTTTCTTCAGCAGGATACTTTATTGTGATCCAGTAAGCGACACAATGTGTGAAGGCCCTGTTCAAAATGATGGTGTCTAAATAGATGTGACTACCAGAAACTGCCTTCAGACGTAGACTTATTCAATCAGACGAGCATATAGATAGAAATTTGAAAGAGATGTTCCAGTATTTGTAAAACATCTAAAATAAAATCTACAAAATGCTTCAGTAGACATCCCAGCAGATATAAAATATGACAGCAGTGAAAATGATGTTCCAGCTAATTGAGATAAGGAAGAGGAAAAATACGAATATGTCGATGACGGTCTTAATTTTAAAAAACGATCAGTTAGAGACAAATTTAGTATTTTAGATACTTTAAAATTAGATTTGTGCATTGTCATATTTACTGATTACATCATTATTAATAACAACGGCAACTTTGAACTTTAAATAAGCATTTTTTTTTTTACCAAAGGAGAGGCCAAAAATTATTGCTACACACACGGTACCTCATAAAAAAATGTATTTTTGGTACATTTTAACATTCTTATGCACATATATCACTCATGATGGACTTAACACATTGAACTAAAGTATTTAGAGATTTTTAAAATCATTTCGTGTAGGTACTCGAAAGAATGATTATAACCACTAATTCGGATACGACACATTTTCCGAAATCACGGTTGAATGACAGCAAAATTGTTTTTCCCGGGGCAATATTCCATTCTTAAGACTTGTACTTACAATTTCAGTAATAAAAACATTTCTCTACCCATTCTTGCTATATCTACGGATAAACTCATTTTGACTAGACTATAACTTTGCAATTTAGAAGTTTCCGTTAACATAGGTGCTTGTAAAGTGTGCGCTCTGCGTAAGGAAATATCAAATAACAGAGCAGAATGAAATTGCTCCCAAATTATTATTATTATTACAAGGGATAGTTATTTGTAAATGCAATATTAATTATTCCCGACGGGACAGGATTCATTAAGTATCCTTCACGTCCACTCGTAGCTAAACCTTCCTTTTATATTCAGTTGGGTGTATACACGCAAAACGTTCTTTGAATGATATGCGTAAGTATACATAGCTCGTGCACGTTGAGCAGTTCTTGAATAAACTTCTGTCAACGGAAGCTCTTCACGCTGCTCGAAAACCTGGGCAAGCGGCCACCTTAAGTTCTCCATTTATAACTTTCTCATATGGCACCTCTTATTTTATGTTCTGAGAGCATATTACGTACGGTAACTCTCTTGGTGGCAGAGTCTATTACTATTTCAGTATTGTCAATATTCAAGTACTCCTCAAGAACAACAAACAGACGTCCAAGGTCAGCACGATGTGTAAATGAGTAAAAGACACACGCCTTTATTTACCTTTTCTCGCCATGCGAAACTGACTCCGCCTTGTACATTCCATCGTCCGCTGGTACTGTCCGTGACAGAAACGAGCGGCCATAGACATGGGAGAGATGGAGCTGGACTGACGTTGCGGAATTTCTCAGGAAACCGGTTTACGTAACAGTCGTTTATTAATACCTAGACAGTGAAGTAGTCATGCGCCCAAACGTCAATACCGTGTTACAACGTTAAAGAATCTAGTCGCCCTCATATCTTCAGGGCCGCTCGTTTCTGTCATGCATCAAGTCGCAAGAGCCGTTTCGCCGAAGTGTTGTTCGCTGGCAACCATGCAGTGACACCTTCGCCTATCGGTCTGCGCGCCCGCATCACCCCGCCCCTGGCGCCCTGCCGCTCCAAGGACAAGCACGATCTCCTTCGCGTGCTAGTATAGGACTCGGACCAAGCTTGGTGGTTGCGTCTCACCTCAGCTGAGTGGTGTCGCTGTCCGTACAACATGAGTTTATGGCGAGAACATTTTTGCGCCATTCGGTTTCAGTGTCTTATGTGTAAAGACCGGAAGTTTACTCGAAAAGAGTTTTGGCCCACTTTTTTTCAATATCTCATGTGCACACCTGCAGTTCTACTTTATGGTTATTACCTGTGTGAATTTGTGCAGTGTCTTCTTCCATTTGATTGTGGCAATCAAAACATGGTTAACTGCGACATCACATGTGCGTGATTTGTATATTGAACTCCAAGACCCTGGGAGTTAAAACATCTAATCGCTTGGGTCCGGTAGTTTTCGCGAAAAGATTGTTTCACCATTTTGTTACAGTGGTGCGCGCCTGCATCTCTGCTGTGTGGTCATTGATTGGATGCCGTAACACCCAGGGTGTGGAGGTTAAACCCGCAAATCACAGACGTGATGTGTCGCAGTTATCCATGTACTGATTGGCACAGTCAAATGAATAACGACTCTGCACAAAAACTCTCTGCCAATAATCATGAAGTTGAGGTGCAGGTGTGCACGTAAGACAGTGAAACAAAGTGGGGTTAAAAATATTTTCGCGAAAGCTACCGGGCGCTACCAATCAGTGACCACGAACCACAGCTGCAGGTGTGCGCATGAGACACTGAAACTAAGTGGTGCAGTTATATTTTCGCGACAAACGAGTGGCGCTACACATGCCACACTGTGAGTCATGGATGTAGGTATTAACTTTGCGTGGCAATAGCGTAGGTAAAAGTAAGTAGATTTTTTTCTAATGTGTCAGTGTAGTGAACATAGTGGAAGTAACGATGCCCTGAAAATCGACTTTGAAATGTTATTTACTTGAATTATTAAAAAAAAAAAAAAAAACTAATTTGTTCTTCATTGTTTTCCCAGACTATCCCGAGCGTTAGCTTAATATAAAATTTCGTTGTATTTCTCATTAATATAAACTAAACTTTAAAATCGATTTTCATGGTAATATTCCTCGCACCAAATTAACTTTACGGACAGATTGGAAACACCTTTACGGCTTACTTTTCCATATGTTTTCACCACACAAATTTAATACGTGCACACATATCTCACACTGCATTACAAACTGTGCATTGAACCGTTAGGAAATTTATAGGTACATACTCAGCACGTGATTCTGCGTTAAAATTACGTAAAAATATAACTAGGTCTTTTTCCTCGCCCCCTAGTTTTCGAAGGTAAACACCGTGAATATTCTGAAAGTCATAGTACCAGGGACCGGAAAATTTACACGTGATGAAATTTCGACCAGTTTGTTTCCGTACGTTACGCGCACGTCTGCATCTCTCCGTAATGGTTGTGGGCAGTGCGTATTTGCACATAGAAGTCTCTCATTTGACTGTGCCAATCAGGACAAGGTTACTGTTACATCACACGTCTGTAATTTGCGGGTAGAACCCCAAAGACGCTGAGAGTTAAAAACATATTGTCACACATGCCGTGAAACAGAGCTGCAAATATTCACAATATTTACATATGGCATAAAAAAACTGGTGCAAAAATTTTTCGCGGAAACTTCTGGTCCTTGCTCAGTTCCATTTTCGCCGTACAAGGTATTTCTGCCATAGGGCCGTATCTATAAACGGCTTTCGAGTGACAACCAACTGCTTACCAATGCTTTCTCTATGGGGATAGCAGTTGGTTGTCATTCGAAAGCCGTTTATAGATACGGCCCATATAGTCTGCTGCTCGAATTCAGCCCTCTCACAGCTTCAACCCGCCAACTAAGTTGGCGCAGTTATACAATGCTCTGAGCGGTTATGAACATGTTTGAACAGAAAAAAAACTCGCAGCTGGGTGACGTCTGTTAGGATACCGGTCAGCGTACAATCGAGACACAGGTCCAACTTAGCTGCTTGATTCTCCTACGGCTGGAGAAACTGGGAAGCCTTGATAATCTCTCGTGCCATCGTATCTGCCAAACCAGCGTAGCGCTTTGCGCATTGTATGATTGGATGACAGCCAAAGAGGCATGGTTTTAACAGTTAAAAGACGAATGACGAACGTTCAGCGGTAATGTGCCAGAGCTAGTAATGGCCCAGTCAAATGAGGCCATACTAATAACGAAAGATAAATGTCGGACATAAACACGTTACTTAGAAGCCTATATATAGGGACCGGAAGTTTTCGCGAAAATATTTTTGCAGCACTTTGTTTCAGTGCCTTACGTGCACACCTGCATCTCTGCTTTGTGGTCAGTGATTGGATGCCGTAACATACAACATCTGGAGGTTAAACCCGCAAACCACAGACGTGACGTGTCGCAGTTATCCATGTACTGATTGGCACAGTCAAATGAATAATAACTCTGTACAAAAACACTCTGCCAATAATCATGAAGTTGAGCTGCAGGTGTACACGTAAGACACTGAAACAAAGTGGGGCAAAAATCTTTTCGCGAAAACTTCCGGTCCCTACCTATATTATATCACAGTGGCGCGTGGTGAAGGTGTTGCAAGGTAGACTGAGTTTGTTCTCAACTGTACCTGTTTACTTCGTAGTGTACGCTTCAGTTGTTTAGCAGACGTCGCACCACGTGTCTTGTAGCTAACTAGTGAGTGGCCGCAGCAAGTTCTGTTAGACCCAGCAGGTACGGTTGTGACAGGTTCTAGCTACGTGCACCAACATTGTACAGTACTGTACAAACACCAGCTTGCCTTGAAACTGCTCAGAACATGCCACTGCTATATCAAAAAGTCAACTTTGCCTCATTCGAACGTTCACCGTACATATACTCCATGTATAGTGACCGGAAGTTTTCGCGAAAAGATTTTTGACCCACTTTGTTTCAATACCTTACACACATGTCTGCAGTTCTACTTTATGGGTATTGTCTGTGTGTTTTGTGAAGTACCTTCTTTCACAAGACTTTACCAGCCAGAACAATGTTAACTGCGATGTCACATGCAGGTGATTTGTCGATAGAACTCCAAGACTCAGGGAGTTACATCTAACCACTTACCACGAGACAGCTCCAGGTGTGCACGTAAGGCATTGAAACTAAGTGGTGCAATAATATTTTCGGGCACGATTATAATGATTAGTCACGTTCATCTATGCACTTAGTGATTGTAGCATGTTGCACTGTTGCCACGCCTATCGGACGTAACATAAACGCTGCGAATATATTCCGCTGATTCAACATTTACCTGCTTGTTTGACCTCATCAATAGGGCCCGGTAGTTTTCGCGAAAAGATTTTTGCCCCACTTTGTTTCAGTGTCTTACGTGCGCACCTGCAGCTCAGCTTCATGGCTATTGACAGAGTGTTTTTGTGCAGAGTCGTTATTCATTTGACTGTGCCAATCAGTACACGGATAACTGTCACACATCACGTCTGTGATTTGCGGGTCTAACCTCCACACGCTGGGTGTTACGGCATCCAATCACTGACCACAAAGCAGAGATGGAGGTGCGCACGTAAGGCACTGAAACAAAGTGCTGCAAAATTCTTTTCGCGAAAACTTCCGGGCTCTACTCATCAAACATACATATGCTATTGTTTGTTCTACTTCTCTTTGCACCGATCACTTTCTACATCAAGCAATGGTTAGCCCAGTGGCTAGGCTGCATTATACCCCGAAACCTTAACGAGCGATTCAGGGGCCAAATAGTACGATATGCCCACACAGAAAAACGCATTATTTAAAGAAAACAAAAACAACTTTGAGGATGTTAAGCATGTGTTACAGAATGCATGCTTTAAAGTTAATAAAAATAAAAAATAAGAACAACTAATTGTTATCACTTTTTTTTTTTTTTTTTTTTTTTTTTTTTTTTTTTTTTTTTCGAAAATTTTCTTTGCTTGCAATATTATTTTCTTTGTACGAAACAAATTTCTTCCCAACAAATAGCTCGTGTTAAACTGCAACGTAACTTTACCGTAAATATTGCTACGGTCCTTTTTAATAGCAAACAATTTCTTCTTAATAATACTGTGAATTTTTATCAAATATTACTATAGCGACAATACTACTTGTTGCCTCTTTTATCGTTTATAAAACAATTCTCCCGAAATTCCGATGTTGCGCAGTAAAAATAAAATAGTTTGTTCGCTGCGTTATTGTAAAGAAATTACGACTTGCAGTGCCGAAGCGTGAATGTTCTATTGTAATCAGACTATACATTTTGAGCACGTGGCATTTCTTCACTTGCAGGTCACACCCAATGACGATGCGTTGCGCGGACCAAGGTCTATTAACGGAGAAGTCGTTCCTCTCTTCCATTCTACTGGCTAGAATGTGCAACTGCTTATACTAGTCTAATGGTTACACATACAACTCAATGTCGTCTATAGTTACGGACCAGAAAAATTCTTGCAGGCACAATCTAGGATTTCAGCAACTGTAATCTCGTGCGACATTCGCAATTGGCCGTTGACTTATTTGACATCACCTTGAAATCGATGAGTCAATAATTACAATGTAACGAAATAAGGGTCCATTTCACTGTGCAGCGAGGAGCCAACGAACATCTTCTGCTTGCTTGAGTTCACAGAGATTCATAGGGCTACAGGTCAGTGAACCCGTTAATTTTTCTGGTCTCTATCTATAGTCATAACTAGATATGATGGTTTATCGGGGGAAAACTTGACTGTTTGCTGGATTTCAACACACGTTCAGCTTACCAGTGGATGTATTTTGTAATTGGAGCTGTTACCCAATTTTACTGAGCCAATAAGAATACCGATACCATAATATATGATGATAGTTATTGGTCTACATACAACTACGTTGTGTCAGAAGTATATCACCGAATCATATATGTTGCAAAATACTTAAGCGTTTTGAAGGGTATGTTGGCACAAAACATTTTCGTGGTATACCGTCATCTCTAGTCACAACTAAGTACTGTAAGCGATGGTACACTCCATGCTTCACCACGGATGCCTTGGTTTTTCGGCACTTTGGTGATAACCCGGATGTAAATCTCGAGACAAGATACGATTCCCGTGGGGTACAAGTGAAGCACTGTCGCTATCTGCGTGAAAATATATTACATTCAAAGTGATTTTGTCCTACGACTTAGCTAGTTTGTTTATTTATTATTTTCTTTATACACGTGTACATAAAAATTCTAAGACAAACGGTTGTCTGTTGGCAAAGCATAAGTTCAGGTTTTTTCCTTTTTATGTTTTTTGGAAATATTACAGTGTCGAAAGAAAATCAGTATGCGTAAGACTGACAGAAAAATTAGAAAGCCCACGCCATATATAATGTGATTATAACATAAACTACTTCATGAAGCAACGTATCTGTGACGACAGCGAATAAAACACGCAATTTTTTTTGTAAACCAGTAAAAAAAAAGTCAATAACGTATACTCAAAAAATCTTTGAAACTCAGTTTGCAAAGAAATTTTTGGAGATGTACAAATGATGTCCTAGTAAAATAATATACACATTTACCTAAGATTTACAAGTTACAGCCTTATATTTGTACTTGCACTTGCAAAATAATGGAATCTAAACTATTAATTTTAATTTGATTTGACAATTAACGTAACTGTGTAGTGATTGTTAATATATATATATATATATATATATATATATATATATAGCTCACATATTTTTTTACAAAGGAAATCGAAGGGTTTATAAAATTTCGAACAAATACTTTGTAATAAGAAATAATGTAGCTTACTGGAAGAAGGTTGTCGCAAGTCTTCGAAGTGGTTAAATTATTGAACGCATTACTAAACAAATTAAATTACTGTTTACCAACTGAGTGAACAAAATATACTTCGGTACTGTGTCACAGTCTACAACTAATTTGTAATTTTTTTTAACGTGATCAATTTTAAATGCAAAAACCACTAAGTGCTCCTAAACATAGCGGTTCTTTGAAAAAAATGAAATTTACTGTTAAGAGTTTAACTTAAGGAAATCACTACAGGATGTTCAATTAAATGTGCCCCATTTTATGTAAAGGAAGAAAGTGATTATCCCCATTCCTCGATAACCTTTCAGCAACCGTGAAAGATCTGTGTTACTCAGTGAATCAGGTGGGCTGACAGGGCCGCAACTCAAAAAATAGGGTGGGGGGTTGTCAAGAGGGGCATTTGCCCCGAGTTTTCATTTTAGGGGACCTCACTTTTGAATTAACAGTGTGGCACAATAATACGAAGTATTCATTTAGGTTTGTAAGAACAGCATTTTAGTAACTTACGTTATTTTTTCTATGCTCGCATATACATATATATATATACACATATATATATATATATATATATATAATATTTCTATGTGAACTGAATGCATGTTACTGTGGTACTTGTATGCCAATAGAAAGATAAAAATATGGCGTACCTTAAAAATTATCACTGCATCTAAAAAAGTGCCGGGAAAGAGGGGGGGGGGGAGGTTTCCGATTTATGTTGCTCCGGGCAACACATTCTCATAAAGTGACCCAGGGTGGGCACCATCATTGCCAACCTTCAGGTAGGCATTTGAAAATCATTGCTATTCGGCACATACTGTTAAACTCAGGAAAAATACGTGTTTCAACATATCACCAACATAGTTGAGGCTTACCAGCAATGTGCAGTCGATTTTTGATAGAGGGGCATTGATCCCTGTTAGCTTGGGTTTACAATTTCTAATAAATCAGGTAATGGAAATACAGTTTTACGTTTTCCTCATCGACACACGGCACAGTTGGAATCTATTCTACGTGGTGTCTGTTACTGTTATAGACGCTCGCGTGAGATAGCCACCCTTCTTCTTGTCAGGTAAGAGTAAATTAAGAAAATAATAAATTTTTCTTTGCGTGTAAGATTCTCGCCGATACAGATTTATTTTTACTATGAGACTTAAAGCAGTAACCACATAATTTCGTTGGTGGAAAGTATGAAGAAAAGTTCAATGCATATTTCTATCTCAGTTTCACATGCTTCCTGTTAGTAAATTTTGAAGTACGGAAGTCTGAAAAGACTATTTTTAGCTTTGTTGGAGGGCTTCGAAAAAGTTTTTTTTATGAGCATATTGTCTTAACAATGTTATTCCGTCCTTGTCTGAAGTGTGTTTCCATTTTCTCCATTGGCACAATGGGTACATGTGGGATAATTTCGTTAAAAAACGTACTTAAGAACACACTGATATTAACAAAGGATAAAGCAAGGGACACTTGTTTTCGAAATAGTAGCAAATAGAACTATCCAAGATTATTTATATACTAGATATGCAGTAAATGATTGTCTGTCTGTACGTCCGTAACGTATGCGCTCCTATACCACTCATTCGACTGCGATGAAACTTTTGTGAGTTGTGCGAGCGCCCGGGTAACTTTCTGCAAAAAAAATAGTCATAACTTTAAATCATAACTTTAGCTAATGAAGTATATTTAAACTCTGAATCAACAACCATGGAATAGGCCTAACCATTGCAGTAGTTCAGTATTAAAGTATTTTCAAAAGGGAGATCACGGCTAAAATACCGTTTCGCCACAGATAAATGAAAAACGAAAGTAAAAACGCCCAGGAAAGGTGTAGAGTTTGTAAAACCATAGAAAGGAGAGGGGTATAAACGGGGTAGATGGTCATAAAGCGGCGTACCCAAAAATTTAAATGGCACTGAAACGCATGCCTGGACAGCTAGTGTGTGTGTGTGTGGGGGGGGGGGTTGTATTTGTGTATATATGTATATATATATATACACACACACACACATCCTTCTCAGTTGGCCTTATCTATGCTGACTTAATTGTATTCTGACTTTGGCCAGTAGTTCCAGTAATTAAGATTGGTTACCTTTTCTCTCTGTGTTTATTCATAAGTAGATGCACGAGTATTTCGTGTATTCATCAGGCAACAGCCTAGACTTCGCAGTTCTATACGTGTACCGGCTGAAGCCGAATATGCATTGGCTTCTAACAGTACAAACGTGTAGCACGTGATATCCAAACGACTTGTTTCCTTATTTATAAGTGGCTTGCAGTCGTCAAATGTGTGTTAAAACCGCTCTCGTCTAATCACAGAAGGAGGAGTGAAGTATAAGTTACTGACGTTCAACCTGACCTAGAATCAATACGCGAAATATTCGTACTTCCATTTATAAGACTAATTATTTGTGTATCTTCTTGTTGTACCATATGTAAACATTTGCGAGTGGGACTTATTTCGTAATTTATTTTTAAATTATTTGTAAGTTATGTACTGACGTCTGATAATCTTGGGTTTCTATGTATTTTGTCTCACCTGGTTTTCTGGGACGACGTCGTGTAGCAGCAACGACAGATGTCCACACAATTTCACTTTGAGATCTGCATACAATTTCTGGAGATCATAAGAATGTACAAGAGGTTGACCTTAATACAGAATAGCAACTATACAAGTACTACTGAACTTTGTATTTCCTTTTGGCACCGATCTACTGGTCTATGTTTCATCACTAGACAATGAAGAGCCTGGGTATGTTCCGGAGTATGCGACATGATTTATAACAAATTCTGCAGTACAGAGATTTTTTTTTTTATTTTCTTGCGAAAATGTTTGAAGGTGTGTCTATACAGTATTGTACGGTACTGACGGACATTACCTAGAGAATGAGTCTATATCTATACGCCGGAAAAAATATTACTGGTTCACTGACCTGTATGCTAGCCTCCAAGAATATGTGTGCATACTGAAGCAGACTGCAGCTGCTCAAAGGCTGCTCGCTGACACAGTAATTAAACCACATGACCTGGCCTGCATTTATTTGCAACTTTATTATTGGCTCAGCGCTCCCCAGGATGTGTTAAATATATCAAGGGCCAATTGCGAAAGTGACACGAGTTTACAGTACAGTTGTATGGATTATAGTTTGTGTTCAAAACAAACTGCGAATATTTGTGGTCCTTAACTATACCTTCTATGAGTTTTTACTTTAGGAGTAGAGGAATTATAATCGACAATACTAGTACGTTATTCAATGTGTGGAGTTTGTCACCCTTTTGCAAGAATGGTGCTCTATCGCGGAAGAAGTTGGCTATTTGCTAGGCTTCAGTGTAATGTATTCATTTCTGACGCTTTCATTTCGTTACTGGTGAGTTCCTATTTGACTGGGCTAGTGCTAATTCTAGTGCGCTGTGACTGAACGTCTGTGATTGGTCTGTAAACAGCTAGACCGTGGCACGTGAACCGTCGTCCAGTCACAAGTCGCACGATGCCACACTGGTTTGAAGAATACGCTGGCAGAAAATATTATCGCGATTTTACACCTTCTCTACCCATTTGCCAACGCTCGGTGCCTTTAGTTAAGGCAGTTGTACGAAGAATTTCCATCCACAGTTATCGCTCTGCCCAACATCTGTTATGGAAAGATGATTTCACACGCGCGATGTGGCCAGGGAGAAAAAACAAGAGTTCGGCATGCATCGCTCCGCGGTTGTGCCGCAACACACCCGGGTTGTCTGAGTTCAAAGGTCACGACTCCACATGTTGATGCATCGATATTTATATGGGGCATTGTCGGCATGTGTTCCCCATCCCCTCCTCCCACACCCGCAGACACTGCGATGGCCTGTTTTTAGGTCACCTTCTGGCATTCAAGGGCTGAATAATAGGCCAAGTTCGTGTTTACGAGCGAGTTTATCGCATTGCGCTTGTAACGATCGATATGTCGTTACACTCAGAGTGTCTGGAAAACCAGGAATTATAAGCGAAATTGTGACCACCTGGAAATTTCAGGAAACTTTCTTCCGTGGCTCATCTTGAGCTTCAACAAAAGTCACAGAATAGAAAATAGAGCGTAGTTGTTTTCTTTGTACAAAAATATCCTAATATAGATGTAATTATACTTTCTTGTCAGGCCCGTTGTCATTCCGCTAAAATTTTGTTGAGATCACTGGTCGTGCAACACATAACTGTTCGAAACAAATGTACGTCTTTACCGTCACTGGAAAATACGTTGAGCAAATTGCCAAAAAGCTGCTTTCAGCCTTTTGAAAATAAGTGAAACTTTTGATTTTATGTCAGCAGGAAAAGTAGGGAAAAATCAAGAAATTTTCTTTGTTGTAACGAGTGATTATCGTGATGACTGAAAGAAATGACGTCACTATGAATCGATTAAAATCTATTGATATCGCTGTTCATCGTTACTCTTCGTTTGGAATAGCGCGATAAAACGTGTTCGTAATCACGTCTCTGATGAAGTTTTAGCAGACTTCGTACAGCGTTGGAAAGTGTAATAGAGGACAACAGACAGAATAAAATACCCATGTTCAACTTTGAAAACGGTTTGAGTCCATAGGTTTAAGTGCTTTCAAATTCTTTATAACAGACGCTGTTTTAAAAATATTCCTTCAAATTATAATGAGGCATACATTTTTATCCGCTCAGAAGTGAATTGATCTGCCATCGCAGAGAGTGATGGCACGAAATTTATTTGACAATTCCTTACTCTATTATGCTTTACTGATTTTCCTGTAATATTCGTGAACGTCTTTCAAACTATTTTAATTTATTTTTACATGGTATTGGAACATTAATTGTAATGAATGACAATATGTTATGGACGTGAAAGGCAGCAAAAGAATCATTCCGAGATTCGAACACGTGAACGTGAACTAAAACTAAGCTTGCCAACCGACTCCCACTGCTGTAGCCGTTACAACTGTTGAATGTGTGTAATATCGTGGTTAGCGTATTCAGTTACAACGCCTCGTTTAGTTTGTAAATGAGGGTGCGTTACTGTGTAATTTGTCCTTGCACGACATTAAGAGGCGCGGAAGACAAAAACTGCACATTTCCTTTCCCAGAGTAGGACAACTCTAGGTAAATTAAAAAAAAAGCTCTCGTCTTATGTAAAGAGCTGGCCTACTGTTAAACTTATTTTATATTCATTATTTGTTACTTATCAACGCAGTGACCCCTTACAGACAACATTATTTTTAAACAACTAGTTTTTAATGCCGAGATCTATGTGGGATCTATACACGCTAGTCTCTATAGTATGAACGTACACCATTCATAAATATCTGTCCTACATCATCCATGTGTTAAAATTATAATTGATGACTTAGACACACATGATTCGTGACCCTTAAGCGGGCCATATTCGGTACAGGTACGTTACTTACACTTTTGCGTTTATTCAAAGATAAATAGTGAACGATAAATATCGTGAATGAATTTCAGGGCGAGATATGGATTACCAAGTACTCATTGAAGGAATCCGGAAAAACAACAAATTTGTAAGAATAGAAGGAACGAATTCGCTTTACCTGGAGCGAGTTAAGATTGGCTTCTCAGTAAGGAATATAAGCGAAAATGAAAGAGCTGAAGCTTCAGTGTACGTTGGATGGTCGATTATAGACTGTAGGGCAACGAACCTGCGACATATTTTTGGCGCATTTAGATAGCGTGCTGAAAATAACGATTAAGAACTTCGATGCAAAATGTTTGCTCAATTTTGACGGCAGTTTGAATTTTTGTACGTAGGCCTATACTGTATATTTTTGGGAAACAATATGAACATTGTATTTCTCGATCTTAATTTTCGGGAGAGGAGTGGTGTGGATAGTGGCTAGAGCACTCGCCTCCCACCAAGGTTCAATTCCCGGCGTGGTGGGTCCCCGGATTCTCGCATGCGTGGATCGTGCCGGATGATGCTGCTGGTCAGCGGGTTTACTCGCGGTTCTCCCGTTCCTCCTTCCATTCCGGCGCCGCTCCTTACTCACATCATATCACCCCTTACCAGCACTAAAGACCTATATATTAAGGCAATGTTCTCTTGTTTATACTGTGTTTGCAGTGATTAATTTTTTAAGTCTAAACGAGAGGAGATATCACAAATTTGTTTGGTGGTTTTTTTTTAAATGGGTTTTGTGTGATAGCTAGAGACACTGGAAAATCGCGAAAATATTTAACATAGTCTCCAACAAGCTGTAGTATCTCAATCGTGACACGTGCAAACAGTTTTCTGGCAAAGCTCACACGTTCTGAGTTAAAACTGTACAGTTCTAATTGGGTCTGTTGAAGAGGAACATAGTGCTTCATATAACCTTATAGTCAATGTCTATACAAAACCTCCATTGTTATACATAGCATGTTGGAGCCTAGCAAACAATCAACCCTTCCCGCGATATACCAGTGTCTCTAGTGATAGCTGATTTATTCAAGTCAAGAAATCATACGGTTTGGAAAATGTCTTTAATCACATAATTAGCTGAAAACGTAGTGTTTACTGACTTGAAAAAATTACTACACATGGCGAAAACCATTTTAAACAAAACTGTCACACAGTTTCTAGGTGTATAACCTTGTTTAGGTTCAAAAACAATTATCACGAAAACAGAAGAAACAGGTGATCATGGGCGTAAGTGCTGGCCAAAATATCTTCATTCATTCATTCTTTTTTTTTTTTTTTTTTTTTTCAGGCGGTAACTTTCTTTTATATACATGGTCTCTATCTCTTAGGACGGACTTGTTCATAGAGACTCTAGCGCTGCCTACAAGGCATGGATCCGTAAACTTTACAACTAGGAATCAATGTTTAAAGAAATTACAGCTCGTTGGATCAGTTTAATATAATTCTTTCGAAAACATACATTAAATTTCTTAAGGAAAACTGCCACATTGTTAGGAACTTTGCCGATCTAAATGTTTAGTATTCTTTATAACCTAACATTGAAATATGTATTTTAGGAGAAAAAAGTGAGTAAATTTTTTTCGAAAATACCTTTCTGTGTCTGTATTATTTCATCAATTTGATAAGAATTGAAATTTTTTGTTTAAAAATCTTATATTTAAAATAAGTCCGCCAAGAAGTAACTTCTTCAGCATTGATTCCCCGTCTAAATTTAGCTTCATTTGTAAATTATTAAGTAAATGTAGCTCTTCAACTCTAGTCCTCTCGTACGTCAAGTCAAATTTAAGAATGAACCGATAATAAGAAATTTCGGTACACGACAAAAATCTTGTTTTCTCCACAGAATAATTGGTCACCGAGGGAAATTAAATTGAAAAGTCGTTTAAAATACGTCACGTGATTAACCTGGGTAAGGCAAAGACTTCAGATTAGGTTTTCAAACAATAATCGGAGTAAAGTTTTCAAGCTTCTATTAAATCACGACAGAAGCCTCTGGACGAACTGATCTTAGCAGACGAAACACTGAGTGACACGAAAAAATAAATATGTAAACAGTAAACTTTAACAAACAACAGCGCAGTGGAACTGTTAGTATACAATGCTCAAACAATCGAAGAAAGAAGCACGAAATTAATATCATGTAATGTATAAATTAAACTACGTATAAAATTATGCTGATGTCGTCGCTTTCGGAGTAATAAAATATTTATTCAAAATAAATAAAACATGCAGGGCTATGCAAGCCATTAAAAAAAAAAATATTTGCAGATGTTTAGATAAGTGCTCAGAAAATCCGGGTCATGTGACTGAGAAAACCTACATAACTCCAGGAGGTTACAAAATGTAACCGCCTCTACTCTTTCTCGGAGATTTATTCATGTATTTGTAGTACCAGGCTGCAAAGTACCAATGTAGTACATAATACCAAAGTTCTGGTATTTATGTCAACCCTACTTGCAACAAGAGCAGTTCTGAACTAGTTTAAACTCAACAATATTTTATAATTATAACTGCATAAAATCTATGTGCAACGAGGGTTGCCCCTAAGAATCATTAGCCTATAATTTTTCTTCCGAATAAAAAACGTCAAACTCATATGTGTAAATGTATGTATACGACACATACATCTACACATGTTGAATTTGATAGCGTGAGCTCGGGCCCGTATATTAACACATCCGGTCAAGCTAATAGGGATGTGGCTTGCATACCAAGTTAACCCAAGCGTACATCTAAAAACAGCGCACTCATCCTCGACTAATCCGAGATTCGAGTCGCAAACCTTACGTAATTTAGGTGATGAGAAATTCAGTGAAATAAGTGTGATCAGTCTATTCATGCTGACATAGTGTGGAAATCAAATATATGTGTATACAAGTTACGACTTAAATTAAAAATTAAAAACAAACCAGACTCACAGGATACTAAATTTCAAATCGCTCAGACTTGTAGAATTGCTCACATTCACTGTAAAAACAATCTATAAAAGAGCTGATAATTTTTAAATGGCTGTACAGATTTCCTTGAATCATAGCTAAGAAAACTCTCGTTCAAGTCAACTTTCAAACAAAGAAAAAACCGCATCAAAATAGGTCCATTAGTTTAGGAGCTACGATGCCACAGCATACACAGATACACAAACAGACACGTCAAACTTATAACGCCTCTCTTTTTTCGTCGGGGGTTAAAAAGAGGTGGATATGAAAATATGAAGTCATTATTAAATATGTTATTAATAAATATGACTCCACTAGTTTTTATGGTAAACTGCTGTGCTAAACTTTTATTTTTACTTGTCAGTATCACGAAACTTAAACTGCAGTAACTTAGATCGTGATATTTTTGAAGATAGTTAGGACATCTAGGGTTGTGGTAATACCGATTTAAGTAGTAGGAATTTACTGTTAGGGAACGGTAATTGTGTTGTATACTGTACTTTTAATTTTTTACAGAAAAATAAAATTATTTATGTCAAATGCATACAAATATCAAATACACGTGAAATATTGGATAACTATCAGTCGGAAAACACACAAACGTTGAGACTTCGAAAATATGACGTTTACGGAAACGGAGATTTGTTATTGATGTTATCACAAAATTCCCCTTTTTAAATATATACAAAATATCTGGTTAGTGCAACTTTACATTTACAGACAATTTAATAGCTATTTCGATATGTTTGGAAACAGCATTCTTCTCGTTTCTTTATTTGTCTTCGAGGTATTAAGGGAAACGAGTTACTGTCAGAGGTGGTAATTTTGTGTTATGAGGTTGGTAATTCTGAGAGATGATGGATAGGCACGGAGTGGTAAGAGACAATCTGTTGGAGCCAGTTGTACATGTCAGTTGTATGTAATTGGTCAGGTGAATTGAGTTGTTGAAATAAATACGTACTGTGAATCAGGATAATAGGATGGCTTCTTATTTCAACAAATTCGCCAAAGTTACAAGGTACAGCAAAATAAATTAAAACTTGAAATATTATGCGGTGTACATTGAAACTTGTACGTATGCCACCTAGTGCTGTGTTGTGAGTGATTGCACAAAGTAGGAAACGCATTTGGTTAAAATTTCTTATAAATTAGTTAAAGAGTAAAAGTTACCGTATTAATGTTTGTTTTGTTCAGAACAGCAGATTCATTTAAATGTTTTAATTTAAAAAGAAAAGCAGACATTTGCCATTTGGAGTCATAATGATGAAAATTCTTCTCCGAACAACTTAAATCTACCAGTGAAGTTAAGAAGATTGAACTAGAATTTTCTAATTACTTATTAGTTTGAAGAGAATATTTATCTGATTTAATTACATGTTCTGCTGATTTTCAGTTGACTTCAAGGCATTGGGCTTTGTCAATCATTATACTTCACTTCTAAATCACTCCACAGTGACGTAATTACAGTTAGCTGCATTTTACTGCCATACATCTCATCAACCATACTTGTAATCATTAATTTTAATGTTCATGTGCAATGTTTTTGAGTTACGCCCCACCAAATGTTTAATTTATTCAAAAAACTTTGGCAGATGTTGCAACTGTCATCATTCCCACAACCTTCGTTTAAACGAAACAGTCGCTGTAATTGTGAAGGCTGAGTGGAGTTGAGGGGAATTTGGTAATAAAGCACCGGTTTAAACAATAACACACTACAATGTACATACCAATATATATATATATATATATATATATATATATATATATATATATATATATATATAAAGAGAGAGAGAGAGAGACGTACACACATACATTCTACACTAGGATGACCGGCTAAGAATGACATGTCTGAATCCGTTTGTCAAATGCATTCACCACATTCAATTGAGGAGCAAATTTTCCAAGCAAGACATGTACACAAAATTCCGAAAATTAGTAAAACTAATTTTCAATGTAAGGTTGGTGAGCTACACACGAATATGTAGTCAGATTTAATCAAAAATTACTTGCCTACTTAAAAATCAGTGAAATGGTGTATTTCATTCAATACCAGATATGTTCACTAAACTGTAATTTGCACTTAATACAAGGGCACAGCAGCTGCTGCCTACTGTAAGGCGTAGAGATACGAAATACCGTCTCTGACAGGTATGTTAACGCAAGCCAAACATGAGCATTATATTTATTTAGAACTGGGCATGATTTGTTTTTAATACCGAACGAAATTCCAATACGCCATATTCATAATAATGATTTGACAGTTGAAAGAACGTACAATAATAAATATATCATTAGCATCTCAACATATAAGTTTTTTTCTTTCCTGTAAAATTGTCTAGTTTTGAGAGTGTGCTCCGTAAATGTGAATGTAATTCATCCCAAAAATAACTTGACTACTACAACAAGCACACAAAAAAATAACATTTCAACTAAACTTAGATACAACTAAAAATATAAATATCCTCCATACATAACGTATATACACATTCGTGTGCCAAAATTCTACACACTGTCTCATCCACGGAGAGTCCGGTCTGCACAGATCATTGGAGTCCTTGTTTATAACTCAGCTACTGAATGTAGGAAAATCATTTATATACTTTCATCAGACAACGCAACACCTGACTATAAAGACGCTGCAAATATTCCATGTAATCCTACAATACCTGACAAACAAGAAATTTGTAACATAGCTTCAGAAGACTGGGTTAGAAACTCTTTGGAGCATATAAAACCGCACAACTTGAAAATATTCACTATCGTAATTCATTTTTCTCAAAAATAAAATTACAATTCTATCTGACTTACAGTGTACAGGCCTACTTTAAAAGCACTACATAAAATGTATAGTTTTGCTATGATTGAACTTCATAAACAACATTGGTAGAAGTATGCTTAACAGGCTTCCCAGTAACTTTATTAAACTGAATTTGATATCTCCAGAAAAAAAACGAACTGTGTTTATTTTTCATCAATTACCCAATGCTATTTTAATGCCTCTTGAAAAATCTAGAGTTGAAAATCTTCTTTTGAAATTTGGAAGCTTCACATGGTGGTACAATATCTAACACATATATAAAACGTCAGGACAAACAGATCGTAGATCACTTTTAAATCATCACCGCCTCAAGCAAGGAATTATGGTCCTCATGTGAAGTTAGTAACAATTTGAAATACAAATGACAAAAACACTGTTTAAAAACACGAGTTCAACACCACGACATTTCAGATGAACAACCTCAACTTGACTTCGAAAGTCATTCAAAACCTATGTTCCTTCGTCTGTAGTCAGACTTTGTCACTGTTTTCTACATTGCAGCGAATACCAATACATACTTAGACAATTTCCAATGGTCTGATTCGATGAAACCTCAAAAATATGCGCCTACTATTTCTGCGACGGAGATATTTCGACGGCATCAACCGCAGGACATTTAATACCTTTCGGCCAACCAGTTCGACAAGTACTTATAGACGTGGACGTCAAATATATCACATGATCACCATCGTTCTTTTTAAATGCTATGTATTCAATATCAATATATTACCCTTAATTTTTCAGGTGGGATGCTGATATTTTATCGGACCAAAACCATCCAAAGTTCTCAGAAGCACGGCGTTTTGGTTCCGAACTACTGACGTCTCTGCCTCTGATCCTCTTTGATACTGTATAAAATGTTTTGCTGACGTCACAGTATACTCCAGAATTATTCAAATTTATGAAATCTAATTAAGTTTTACTGCCGAGGCTGCAACTACACAAAGACTTGTCCTAAAAACAGTACTTCCACAAAAACTTGGGCACTTAGTTTTTATGTCTGCCAACTCAAAACAATTCTGAAGAAGTGATTCCCGGGAAAACGCTGCCTAGCAATTACTATACACAACTATGAGTTTTCTGTAGAAACACAACACTGGTACACTTATCTGGAGCCAATAGCGTGCAAGATGCGAAGCACTAATGTATCAGTAATAATTACACCTCGGAAACCATACCAACGTCACGTACTCAAAGCTTATAATAGGATATAATATCGCATATCCCGAAACATTACCACACTTTATTACTGCATCTTCAACGCTTATATGAAAAACAATGCATACACATTGGTTATACTTGGTTGTATGGGTAGTTCTCGGAAGAAATACTGAACCATGAACTATAGTTGTACGTGAAATAATATCAACAGTGGTGCTAAAGGCCAAATTACACTATCATCCATTCATCATTTTCGCTACGCCATAAATTCCAGCTGAATATGTTTACCGCCAGCTGGTCAAGATACATTGTCTGGTACAAAATTGTGATATTCCGAATTAGCCACATAACCAACCGGAACAATAGGTTTCTCAGGAAACTCAGCCTTCTATTAACTAGTATAGTAACTAACTAATATTCTACTTCCTGCCTAACAGCTAAAGTGATTTTGAAAAGGACACATCAGACGTCGTGTAATGCATATTTTCTCTCCACTTAACAGTCATTCACATTCTCTTCATAGCAAAGGTGTTGTTTGTCATAACACATCTGCTCTAATTATCAATCCTACCGAAACGGTGGCAGAAAATTCCTTGATGAGATCGTACCAAGAGATTTTGTATTAGAAGGCAAGGACTCCTAAATATTGCGATATCACAGAAAAAAACGGTTTTGTAGTGGTTACAAAATATTTTGTCTATTTAATCCCTACCAAATATTTTTGTGGTGAACACCAAAATTTTTGCAGTGGCCACAAAACATTTTGTTGGGCTGTTCATTACTTTGTAATCACCAACAAACAATTTATTTAACACTGCAAAATATTTGGTGTTCACCACAAAAATATTTGGCAGGGACTAAATTGACAAAATATTTTGTAGCCACTACAAAAGAGTTTTTTCTGTGATACAGCGCTGTATTCCAGTCAAAATTGAGCATAGGGCGAATAAGAGTGAAATAGTGAAATATGTCTCTGAAGTACCTATCTACACATCATAATTTGATACAGCAAAAAGATCCTCTGGACGTGAATATCTGTGAAAAATGGTCACAGATTTCCAGGCTGTTAAACTGTGAGCTAATGCAACTTCTTGTAATTTTCGCTGGTTCAGTTGAACACGCCTACGTGACATTTAGAAACGTTTACAAAAATTGTATTCCAGTTTATATCGAGTCAGAACCAAATCTAAGTTTAATTAGATAGGCTACATTTATTTTAGCGTATAGACAATCGCATCGTAAGAAACAAGAATTCAGCTTGAAATGAGTCTGTCGACTCTTCGATGTTCTGCCAAATATGCTAGGTTTGTGGTGGACAGCAGAGACTTGGCCAAAATCCTGCCAGTTACGGCTCTGTTGGATTTCGGTAGTCACGTCAAGTACACTACGCGAGCTGTGATATAACTCTTGTGTCTGACCGGGCGAGATGGAACAGTGTCGAGTGTCAAGCGAGGTCGAGCAGTGGTAAAATACTCGCCTCTCATTCGGGAGGGCCCGGGTTAGATCATCGGCTCCGCCCATCCTGACGTCAGTTTTGAAGTGTCTTACACATCGGTATATGGGCTTAACGTCTCGTCAACAGCCAGGGCATTAAAGACGGTGACACACTTCTTAGTTCAATGACAGGAGCTGGGACAAGAGATAAAAATCGAATAAATAAAATAGGCTTCCTTCGCTCAGCAACCTTGTTCGCAAGAACACCATATGCTATAATAACACCTGCAGTATAACTCGTACTGCGTATTCCAGCGCTTACATTGTGAAAACTGGATTCGCGCTTCTATCAGGAATTCAGTTGTCAGAAGTATTTTAATGCCACTAATTGTGAAGTGTTGTATTTTATAATACGATTTTATTTTAAACATGCAAAATATATATTCATTTCAATGTTTATGATATTACTAATATTCTACTGAGAATGTATATTAAAATACGTTATAGCTTTGTATATTTCTGAGCAACTAGCGAAAAATGTATCCTGCTTCATTTATGTGTGTACATATATATAAATAAAAATAACAATATATACATATATATCGTGTACAGGCACAACACACTAAACGAAACCAGATAATTCATTCAGTAGATAGCTTACTAATATATTGATATGATTCAAGACTCAGAGGCATACCTAGAGAATAAGTGCTAAACAGTTCTCTTCTTCGTGATAAATCAAACGTCACTATTGTAGTCAATTAAGTAATGACAAAACTTTGCAAATTGGAAAAAAATCTGAGTGTTCTATTTGTTTCAAAAGTACATTTTGACTACCTATTCAATATACTAAATATCACCATAGGTTGTATGGTGTACGTATGTGTGTATGTGTGTTTGTAAAAAATGTAGACGGAGGGGGCGTAAGCTTTTGGAAATCATGAAGAGCGGGGGAAGACATTTTCCTCAACAATTTAATAGATAACTTTGACTACACAGAAAGTTAAAATATACAATATTTAGTTATATCACTTACGGTTAAAATAACTTGCTTTAGTTCATGTTACGGCTAGGATTTTAGAACTTAGTTGACTCAAAACGGCACTAAACCACTGCGTCGTCGTGGTGTTGCGATCAGAGTCTGTATACTCGGATTCATATTTCGGCTTCTAGGTAAGGAGCTCTTGTCTAAATAACTAGTAGGCATACACCATTAAATTAGGTTAAACGAATTCATGTTATTTTTCATAATTAGCGAATGACTTTCAAGAATATCGCCAAGTTTGCTATTCGCAGTGAATGGGAGACAACCTGTAATGAAGTAACGCTGATAGGTATATTCTCAAAATTCAAATACTAATGATTAGGGACCCTAATTTTCGCGGAATGATGTCTGCATTAACTTGTTTCAATACCGTACATGCTCCCGGCAGATTTAGTTCATTGATACTGGCAGCGTGTCTTTGTAGAAAGAGTGAGAGAGAGATTTTTGGTCAGCGTTTAACATCGAGGTCTTTAGCGCTGGTGAAGGGTGACATGATGTGAGAATGGAGCAGTGCCCGAATGAAAGGGCGGGGGAAACGGGAGATTCCCGAGAAAACCCGCCTATATGGGGCACGATTCCCACATGCGAAAATCCGGGGACCGACCCCGCCCGGAATCGAACCCGGATCGCCTTGGTGGGAGGCGAACGGTCTAACCATTCGGCTACCGCGGCCCCTTGTAGAAAGAGATTTCTTATTTAACTGTACCAGTGCGAATAATGTTATTGCGATACCACACGTCTGTGATTTACGGTAAAGTGTTAAGACGCGTAGCACTTACAAACAACCAATCATCTGCCAAAATGTGTGCACATGAAGCACTAAAAGCAAACTGGTAAAAAATATTTTAACCAAAAAAATGGCTCTCTGCTAATTATTAGCTACTCTTGATTTTTCGCGAAAATATTTGCATCTATTGAATTCGGCGCATTATGTGCACATCTACAGCATTGCATTATGGTTGTTAGCAGCATGTATTTTTGCAGACACGTCTCTCATTTGAATGTGCCAATCAGAACAAGGTTACTAGACACCACACGTCGGTGATTTGCGGATATAAATCTAAGACGTGTTGAACATTTAATCATTGACCACGAATCAGAGCTGTAGACGCGTATGCAAGGTACTGCATCAAGTTGGTGCAACATTCTTTTTCGCGAAAATCAAGAGTGCCTACTAATTATCTACAATAATGCGAGTACAGTTGCCGGAAGTTGAAAACGTGCTTATTTTAGCTAAACACGGTATACACTAAGGCTAAAAGAAACAGGAGCGAGCAGTTCGCACCGTGTAGACGAGAGCTCGCTAGATTACGTAACGGTGCTCTAGCTGGACAAGTATGAAACACCTGGTCGATCAAGCTGGCCAATCCAGACTCTAATAGTCCCTGGCAGGTGTTCCGCAGACTTCCTCTGCTGCGAAGAAGCTGCTGAACTCGATCCTTTCTACAGGTCATCTGTATTTTCGTCTGCGAGCATCGCAATTTGCATAGATGTTACACGGTCACATGCAGCAGCGTAGCGTGAGTGTTCCAAAGTGAGCGGTGCTAAGCAACGACTATACGCAACACTGAGCTGTCTGTGGAACTATTAGACTGGAGTACAAGAGGCAAGGCTCTCCAGGGGCCGCGGTGGCGGAGTGGTCAGACCATTCACCTCCCACCAAGACGATCCGGGTTCGATTCCCGGCGGGGTCGGTCCCCGGATTTTCACATGTGGGAATCGTGCCGGATGATGCCGTTGGTCGGCGGGTTTTCTCGGGGATTTCCCGTTTCCCCCGCCCTTTCATCCCGCTCCATACTCACCTCATGTCACCCCTCACCAGCGCTAAAGACGTTAAGTGCTGACCAAAATCTGTCACCCTCACTTATTATTTCTTCAGTAATACATTTAGGTCTCTGCAAAACAAATGCCACGTCCTTAAAGAATATTGTCAGAACTAGTACTGCGCGCCTGGTTATAGGCTGTTCGCGGTAAAGTGAACACATTTGATGACCGCCATAAATAAATTAATAAATTAATAATATATACATATTCCATCAATGTATTCTCAGAAAATACGTTTTTTAGAATAGTACTACAGTACAATTCACAGGATGTTGTAAAATTGGATGTCAATTTTTGGGGAATTAATCCTGACATCTAGAGGAGTAAATGCATTGTTTCTATACTACATAGCACGAGTACATAGCATAGAACGCTGGCTGGATCATCTTACTGTGGGATGCTAGACAAAACAATGTGCACCGCCCAATTAACTACGTCTCGTCTGGTTACTGGCGCCAGTAATAGCTGCGATGGCATTCCTCAGTAACACGATCCAGACTTGCACTGTACGTCGTGTAGATCTACTGAACTGATCTGCCGTGCAATAACGGTTCGTTTTCGGACTCTAGTTCACATTACATTTTTTGCTCATCCCAATTTTGCTTGTCCCAACGTATTGACATACAATTTCGCAACAACCTGTATACATTGACTTTTACTTGGGGTGCTAAGATTATGCCAGAAAGTGGCAGAAAAATGCATATTGGCTGAAAAGAAAAAATTAATAAGGGCTTCAAAAGTACTTAACTCATTACAAACTACCAATCAGAAAAATTATTCATGCAATTTACGCTAAGTCCCAGCCATAATTATCCTAAAGTCTTCATCAAATAATAGCTAGGGACCGGAAAATTTCATGAACTCAATGACATGCAAGCTCATCTGTTCTTTGGCCTTTGGCCACAGCCCTTTGGAGCATCCAGTTTCATCCCAGACTATGTGAGATGTTGCTTAGTTTTCGTTTACATGCAAGTTTCGTACTGGGTCAAGGTTCTCAAGAAATTGAAATCATCGAAGAAATAATTTTCCCGAAGATAATATTACCGTCTTGTTTTGTCATTACAGATTTTCTTTGAATTGGTAGTATCCGCGGTGGCCGAGAGGTCAGACCTCTCGCCTTCCAACAAGGCGATCCGGGTTCGATTCCTGGCAGGGCCGGTCCCCGGATTTTCGTATGTGGGAATCGTGTCAGACGATGCCGTTGGTCAGCGGGTTTTCTCGGGGATCACCCGTTTCCCCCGCCCTTTCATTCCGGCGCTGCTCCATACTCACATCATGTCATCCCTCACCAGCGGTAAAGACCAAAATATCTCACTCATTCTATGAATTGGTGCAGATATTGCAACCACATTTTACGCAGTGTTGTAGATACCTTTAACATGTGAAAATTAATTTGTATAGAGATAGATTAGGTAGAAAATCTTAATTGAAATTAATTTTTCATTAATACAGAGACGAAAAACTTTTAGGTTCGATATTTTTGCAAGTAGCTAGTGATGAATACGCAGACTGATTTAAGAAGAGCATTAACTCAAAACTATTTAATATATTCCGTTAATTAGTAACATATCCAAGAATCATCGGAAATTCTTAAAACTGAAGTGGTTCATTTCTTTAGACTCGTCTCGCCTACCTGACTGTTGAGCCACCTCTACAGTGGAAACTGTAAAATTTGTTCTTATCAAAACTTTCTATTCGTATAGAAACGAAACTAAATTATAGGGTCACCATTTAGAGAGCCATCGAAACCGAATTGCGACAAATACTTCGCATGTGTTCAATGTTCTTGTTCATAGAAGCGTAGACGTTATCACTGCTTCGCGTTTGTTGCCTAATTGCGCAAAACTGCTCCTAGTAGGTCACCTATTTTCTTAAAGTTATCTATTTTCATAAAATAAAGTAAGAGTATGACGAACACCGGCCATGTCTCATAATAATAACATTACATTTTACGATTAGGAGCGTATTTATAAGCTAAATTGGTATTTAGGAGTTATTTAGCCTTTATGACATGAAGAGATGACTGTTATCTTACATTTTGAGCTAGCTTAGTTAGTCTATAGCTACGCTTTAATATTTCGAATCCAATATGCTAAATTTATTATGTAATTAGCTCAGTCCCCACTGAAATATTTTAAAATTCATCTTGCTGAATTTGAAATAAGGTAGAAATTAAGAAAAATTCAGCATGCTAAGTGATTAAAGATGCTTGAAGCAAATATAGCATTATACTAGGCATGTGTATAAAATAAACAATTTTTCTCAGCCCAGCGATCTCAACCGGTAGTAGGCTATATCAAAGTGGGGTCTCTACCAGAGTGTTGAATTTTTTTCTTTGTAAATCGTATTTGAAATCATTTTATAATCTTATTATACCGCTTAAACGCCATACATGTAGTACCATCGGTAACAGTTGACAGTTTTTACATAAGCGTGACTACGAAAAATAATAAATAAAATTCATGATTAAAAAATAATTACTGACCAACTGCGTAATTATTAGGGACAGGAAAATTTCGCGAATTCAATAACCTGCAAGCTAGAATGATTTTCAATTTTTGAAAATTCTAAGTGATGCAAAATGATGGTAAGTGTAACTAATAACAGCTTGAGAAATATTTTTCAAAATTATTATTATTATTATTTAGATTTTTTACTTGTTAGAATCCATTGTCCTACGCATACTCAAGCACCGTCTATTCGTTCATTGATGTTTTTCCAGTGAGTAGCAGCTAGTGGACAATTGGTCAATGGTTAAGTATGCATAGGAAAGTTTAGTCTAACATGCAGGGCATTGAATTCGTGAAATTTTCCGGTCCCTAGTCATTATTAATGGTCAGATGTCATGGATTTGTGGTTTTTAACAAGGTAATGCATTTTACCAGAGCGCGAAAATTATATATTTTTATGTGTGTTTATAAAGCTAACACTGTAGAAACCCAATAATTGTAACTCAGCTTGTGATGCCCAACCATAATGGAAAGAGTGGGCGGTTGCGGGATGGAGGGAGTGGTAGCGTAGACTAGACCTTGAAGCAGGTTCATTAATTAATGTGAGCCAAGGTGCGCGTGGGGCCTGGCAAACGTGGAGGTCAACCACCACAGCCAACATGCTCCCATCTGTCACCGCAACACACCGACAAACAACTGCTGCGGCACGCCTGGCAGCTGCGCGAGTGCTTTCTGTAAGCTCGCTTATATAAACTCCCTGATAGTTAATTAAGTTTAGAGAGTGCAGGAGGGAGGAATGTAGCTGAGAAGCAAAATTCTATAAATCTCGATCTCGAAGGCCAACACCAGTCATTGAAAAGTCCACCGAACTTCCTCGAAGTTCTGTGATAACTGATTAGGAATGATTCTATCAATGAAGATATTTTGGAATGTGATAGGCGTGAGTTGATAAAAAAATTGTACTGTAAATGAAAGAAAAATCATCTCCGACGGAAATAGTATTGTTTCAACAGTATCATTTTTCCAGTTTATAATGACACCTTATCGGGGTTATATAAATTGTAACCACGGATAGACTTTTTTTTAGCATAGAGATTAATAGCAGATGGTAACTAGAGAAACTGCTAGCCTTGGAAGCACTACTTACACTAGAATAATGACTAACTTTGTTCAGTAACTACATTTTTATGTAACGTAATAGTACGTGCCAACGCAAGAATGTATTAACATTGGCGAAAACTGCATCAGATAATTGTGCGGAGTGTAAACCGTTGTTTTTTAAAATTTGTCCATGTTAATTTCTTAGAAATTATATCGAAGTTCGTTTTAAAACGATTGTGTAATCCATTAACAATCACCATACGTTAATATGGCAGATTTATGTAAGTGCTATATAATTACTTATAGACTTATTTTATATTAAACCCGTTCTCTATTTACTAAGTTCTTTATATTTTACTTTTTTATTTAGAATACATCTTCCGTTAGTATTTATTATGTATTATTAATTGGGTGCTGTACGAGCCCTTGAGTCTAACAACTTTATGGCCTAGTTAGTTACATACTAAGGAAAGAGAGTGACTATCTAAGGGTAGTCAGTATGCAAGAATATTCCAAAGCGAAAAATGGGACATATATGGTTAGTCGGTGTTCAGCATTTACTGTCTTCACGTCCATAATATGTCTGTCCGCCTTCCACTCCAGTCGTTTTGCAGTGCTACCATTTTGTTGGCTGCATCGCGCACGAGATACGTCTGCACGACCAGACCAAGGAAAAAAGTATGCGACTTCAGCTGCTGTGACAGTTGCAAATAAAGTGATCCATCATCGCGCCTACATTCACACTGAAACGCTTTAGGTCACAGCGGACAAATGGTGCGAGCCAAATTTCTTCAGATCCCATATGGCAGTTGCGAGAATTTAATGTACCATCTCGTCGGCCGTGTGTCTTGACAGCAAGCATAATATTTTCAGCACTAGCTAGTTTTTGTACTAGTTACGGCAGAAGCTGTGTGGCAAAACGTACTCAGTTTTCACACTCAGCAACTGTCATGGGTGCATAACGTCTTCTGACGTTTTTCGCTCAGTGCCACACTGACAAGATTTAAATAAGTGTTCTGAATCTGGGATTGTTTTGAAAGTGTTTTTATATGTTGCTATTGAAGCCTGTCCAGGCAGGAACTTGGTGACAAGCATTTAGTATCTTCATGGTTCTATATTTTGGCAGAAACAACTTGAAGTGTTTCTATTCTCTCCGGCTGCACCGTACCTGAAATGTGTGGCTGATTGTCCAGATACATTAAAAAGGTACATTTTGTTAAAATAAAAACTGTCCAACAATAAAGACACAAATGTTTTTTTTTTTTGCCCTGATATACCTAGGTTTTCTTATCTTCGTTAAATTGCCACACTGGACAAATTAACCGGATATAGTGTAGAGTGAGTGCCAGATGTTTGTTCTTCTCGCTTGGTATATAGAATGTTGTGGCAACTGAGAGTGCACTATCGACAGTGTTAGACTGAAGGTGTTCCTCTAGAGAAACTTTGTTTATCTTAGTTACGTTATTAAACAATCAGTGAAGAAAATTATACCCCATCTGCACATTTTGTACTGCTGTAATCGGGTGACGCATATTTCAGCAAACAAAGTAGACATGTAGGCATTAGGGCTTAACGTTTTGTCGACCGTGATTTCAGTTCAGATGTAACCAGTAGCTCAGGCAGACTGGAAACAGAGTAATTTCGGAAAACAATAGAAAATCGAAATCACGATGGCGGGACCGGGGACTGAGCCCGGTTTCTCCCGAATGCAAGTTTAGTATTTAACTACAGTTTAAGGAGATAATTTCAGCAATCCACGTTACGAAGTTCTTAGTCCTCTTTAAACAAAACGTAAAAAAGTAATAGGTGCTAAGTATCATTATCTTTCTTAAGAATTTTAGAGAAACTAACACACCTCGACATTAAGGCTTTGAACACCTGTTTATAAGCGTTTCAAAAATAGTTTCAAGGCCCGCAGTTAGTTTGATGGGTATCCAGTGATAATTTGAACCCATCTCCATAAATACTTTACTTTCATGCTAGGGTCTCTAAAATGTGTAAATTGTCAAGTTCTACCATAGGTAAATTTGTATGACCGTAAGAAATGTCATATGTTGATTGATTGTTTTGTATAGTTAGTACTTGGTACTGAAGGTAGAATAACTGTCCCATTACTATAGCAAGGGATGCAGTGGTTGTATTTTTTTGACCTCCCCGCTTCCACTTGAAAATAACAGACAGTTCGAAGCACAAAATACATGACAGGAATGCACTAACACGGAAATAAGTAAACAAACATTTAATACGCATTGTATTACTGAACGTATTATAATGGCTGCAGCCTGTATACATCAATGCATCTTCTATACCGCGTGATATAGTCCGTCTAACTTGGAAAGATGCCTGGCCTAACTTATCGCAGATAATTCCAGTGATTACTTGAACACGAACACTATTTTTACTACCGAATACGTCTGTACTGGTCCACGGGATGTTTGTTAAAAAAGCATCCACTTTCACCTTTCGAAGGCCCTATTTAGATTGGCAAGGGTTAATAAAAAATATAATATCAAAAGGTTTCCATGTACCTAGCACTGAACCTTGTAATGTATATTTATTTACAGTCTTTATACCTGCTACGAAATTTTTCACAAGAGTTCATGTTGGTAGGGTTGCTTGTTTGTCAAAGGCAGATTAATCATGAACAGTTAACTTCACACATCTTTGTTCATGAAATGTTACCCATTTGTTTTATTGTTGTGTGGTGTAGCAGGCACGTGTGTTCTCGAGCTGAGAAGATTCGCGTAGGTGAACACCATTCCTCTCCTGAGAAATGTTCTCCAGCGCCGAAGGTCAGCTGACCTTGGCCACGCTCCCCATGAGTAACGCAGTCATGCTTCTGGGAAGACGTGTTTGCCATGCAGCGAAACTGGCTGCTCGCTCGAGAAGTATTTCTGCATCCTGCCTCTTCCCAACGCGATTCTACTGTGAATAAAATCGCGCGATGTTACGCTCTTTTGTTACTACTGAGATTGCCAAATTATTATGTAGTAAACAAAGGATATTTTTGGGCCACCGCAATATTTAAGTGGTGACAGTAAAATGTTTTAGTTGTGAGTGAAGAGATTTTGGTCAGCACTCAATATCTAGATCTTTAGCGCTGGTGAGAAGTGGCATGATGAATGGAACAGCACCGGAATGAGCGGGCGGGGTAAGTGGGAGATACTCGAGAAAACCGACCAGTGGCATCGAACCCGGATCGCTTCTGTGGGAGACGAATGGTCTGACCATACGGCCACCGCGGCCCTCTATAACAACTGTGCGTGTCTTAGCTAAAGTTAGTTTGTTAGTAACACATAAAGTGGCAATTCACTGGAACATACTCCATTCAGCCCTCTAATTGTTAAAAATATGTCTTTTGTATCGGATTAATGTTCAGCTCGTTGCATGGTGGCTTAATATCTGAGCATATTTACTATGTTTAGTAATATACAAACGCATGTTTGGAATTTTTTGAGTTCCTCTTACTTCTTTAAGTACAAGATCACTTACTAATTTTTTAAGCAGTCTTGATCAACTTCCTCATAATTTTTGCTGCTTCTTCGTCAAATTTCTTTGTACTTTAGAAATTAAGTCTATGGAAATCCTCAAATATAACGATATTCCCTCGATCTTTTGAAGTTCACCCATTCCACGTAACAGACAACCAACTGCATTGCTCGCTGTACTTGCATCGTATGCACTTATTCCATCAACATTTGTGTACTATTTGCTTATATTTTACTAGCTCATAATAAAAACCCAGATAATGCCGTGGGTGATCATCACTAGAGCCCACGATTTTTAGTGAAAAGAATTCTGCATCAATTTGTTTCAATGCCTTATGTGCACATACGCAGCTCTGCTTCGTGGTCAGTGATTGGCTGTTTAAAATTCTCAGCGTCTCGGGGTTTTACCCGCAAATTACAGACGTGTGGTGTCGCAGTAACCGTGTTCATTTTGGCACAAGTCAAATGAGCCACGCCTATGCAATTATGTATTCTGCCAATAATCAAGAAGCAGACCTGCAGATGTGCACGTAAGGCATAGAAACAAACTGTTGCAGAATTCTTTTCACTAAAAATCGTGGGCTCTAGTCATCATCATATGATGATTTTTGACAAGGCATCGGTAAGTTTAGAGGTAAACATTACTAGCGATACCCGCAGGAACATGTGTTAGATTTCACTAGACAAATAACCATAGCTCTTGCTATTATTCATTGTGTTTCTCAGACTCTGCGATCGTTTGCGTTTTACGTGGAAACTGTAGAACCCAGAGAAATTCAACTATAGAACCTTACGTTCCAATTTTGACGACCTACATCCGACTGTATCAACAATCAGTAGAGATTATAATATATCGCGAAAATTGTATGTGTCAACATACCAGTCGTTCATTGTGACATATATGATATGGTGATTTACGTCTTACACCACATAGATATCTGCAGACCAACAACAGGCATCAAATATTACAATAGCGAGATTCTTATTGGCTCAGTCAAATAGGGTAACAGCTCCACGTACAAGGAAAAACCAGTGAATTTTTGATAAGCTGAACGTACGTTGAAACCCAGCAAACAGTCACGTTTACCCACGATAAACCATAGTTTCTAACAATCAGTTTAATCTCACGCTTTCAACGTTTCCCGCAGTCAAATGGTGCCAGTCTCTATGTGTACGACGTACCATA
>PNEQ01106758.1:45510-62519 GCA_003012365.1 Medauroidea extradentata
TCAATACACGTCCAGCTTACCAGAAGATTACTGGCTTCAGCTTGTACGTGGAGCTGTTGCCCTATTTGACTGAGCCAATAAGAATCCCGATATTGTAATATTGGATGCCTGGTATTGGTCTGCAGACAGCTACGTTGTGTCAGTGTTTTCAAGGCTATCTTGGCACAAAACATTTTCGCGATATACCATCATCTCTAACCATAACTCCATTTAGTTGAATATTGTTAAATTAATCCGAATACCTACCAATTTGTGTTCCTCTAACGTAAGAACTTTGCATAATTTCCCTCGCGTTATTTTCCTGCAGCAGGCTAGATTCTAAACAGCTGTAAGGTTGTTCAACGACTCCAATTGGTCTACAATTTTGTGTCCTCCAACAGAGAATGCTTATGTCCAATAATAAAACGTCCACTGTAGAGTGGCCAATCGCCCGTAAAGAGATCACATACGTAAATTATATAACGTACATACTCGTGGTTAACAACATTACAAACTGTTCTCTGGTATTTACAGCTCAGAAAAGTATAATATGCAAGCAAATAATAACACGAATTTTGCCATAGTCATTGCTAGGTGCTGCTTGCCCAAGAAAACTTTAAGCTCCGGCATTCGAATTCACGTGTGCACGTGTGTATAGGCGTTGCCTATACGCTATTACCACATGCCGGGTCACGTACTTCGAGAATTGTTCCTAACGACGCAGTTCCAAGAATAGTCGCTAGAGTATGCTTCTCCATACTTCGTAATATAATAGCGTAGCCCATGAAACTAAAGACACGAAATTTACTCACACCGACGTATTGCAATTGAAGTGTTTAAAAAGCGTAAAATATCATTATACTTTTATAAATAACTTTATTTGCAACAAAAAACATAAAATACTGTACTAGCAGTGCTATACATACTCATAACACACGAAATAATATGAAACTGCATTACTTCTCCTATATAAACAGTTCCCCTCTCCCCACTGCTCCACTCTTACTTCACAACTCTACTAATAACCTGGACCTTCCTACTTTTCCAGTGCCACTTTATTTTTAATGCATGTAACTGCTGAGTGATTACACTCCTATTCTGTCGAGAGAGTTTTTACGGTACTGTGCCGGTTTTTCTATCTTCCTTCTTGGCTTAGCTATAGGTACACTTAGGGAGGTAGACATGGCTCCAATTGCGGCCATGACTGCCTAATCCCTCTCTGCCGCGATGCATGCCTCCTCTACATGAAACTTCTCCATTGTAAGCGTATGGGGCTCAACCCTGAGACGCACTTAGTCCCGCTCCTCCGCCGTAACACCACCATAACACAGTAGATTAGGGTAGGTTAGGAAAAAAATCATACAGAACTGTTTTATTTGAAAGAAGTCCATATAAAACTGGAATTAAATTCATCAATAATTTTCCTTCATTTTTACTCAATATGTACCAAACACGCAAAAGTGACTATTTTAAAAAGCAGCTAAAGCTGTACCTATTAAATAAAGCATTTTATTCAGTTGATGAATCTTTTTAACCCTGTCTCGAAGTAAAAACTTATTTTATCACATAAGGTTGCTGAATTGCACTGTTGTAGTTACATTTCATAATTATTTGTGTTGTTGCTATTTGTTAGATTCTATTTTCATTGAGTCAAATTTCATAATTATTTATATTGTTGCTATTTGTTAATTTATATTTTCGTTGTAGTCAAATTCCAAAGTTATTTGAATTGTATCTATTTGTTAGTCTAATGTAATCCTCTTCAATATTTTATAATTTCAAGTACTTTGACTGTCGTGTATTGTAATTGTAATTTTATTGTGTTGACTATTACCTCACATTGTGTTATCTATCAATTGAGTATTGTGAACTTCAATAAATTGCCTATGTACAAATTCGCAATTTGATAAATCCGAACACATGTCGTGTAGAAAAGGATGCTAATAAATCAAATCAAAATGTAAATTTAGAGCAATTTAAAAAATCATCACAAATAGCCCACACATTGAATGAAGAATGTGATGAAACGTAAACAAACGCCTGTGATAAGAGTACATAGGTGAGACGTCTAGCAGGCAGGACGTGAACCTCGCAACTCGGCCGGCATTGTGTAGCTGGAGAAAGGCTTCCGTGTCCCGGCTTGCAGTAATAGCGTAGTTCATTGCTCAGTATTTAGCTACTGCATTTCATCACCACTGTTACTACTCTGTACACAGTGTTCTTGCCAGTTGTCTGAACCGGACGTCTCCAAGGGCGTGTTCCTTTATTTGCATGGAGACGCAGAGCCTCGCTCGCTCTTCTTGTTCTTTTTTAATACGCGCGAGACTGGAATGGGAAAAGAAGCAGAGACTCGTTCGTGAATTATCCTTGCTTGAGATTTATTTTATGTTCTGTTGTTCACAACAAAAGAACTGGTTATTTATTGAAATATTTCTTTGTCCTGTTCTTCTCGGCAGAGGAATTATTTACATATTACAAATTCTTGATTTCAGAACCAAATTAAAACAGGCTCATTTGAATTGAATTAGATCTGACTCAGATTACCTTGACGAGAAGGCAGAAAACTACAACCAAGCTTTTAAAATCTAAAAACATTTTCGCTCCCACAACTGTAGTGTTCAATTCGCTGTGATCTTGACGTGATAAAATAATTCGTAGTATACAAACGTTAGATGGAAGCTGATTCGTGGGTTCAAGGAAGCACAGTAACGCACAGTCGGAAGACTGGAACCGACATAAGGGGAATCCTTGGAGAGGAAAAGTAGGATGTAATTATAATTTTTATTTATCTGTTAGTTAACGAAATACCTTTCAAATTTACCTCAAGAGAGAAGGTAAATTTGAATGAGGTTTTCTCCGATTAGTGACTGTACAAGACATGATATTGCTGAAATAAGTGCATTTATATCTCCTATGTTATGGGGACTATTGAAATGTGTTTTATGAGCAGAGTGTTTTATGTACAAAACAAAATAACCTCCAACTGCTCGTTACATTTAACAAAATATTTTGTACTTTAACAAAAAAAATTGCTTGGAAACTTGTTGCCAAAAAAATTGTGTAACTTCAAACAATGGTTTTAAAATGTACGAGAATTTATTTGTAAATATGCACCTATCATTTATAAGTATACAAAAATGTTAAATATACAGACATGTTTGTATATTTACAAGCAATTCCTGTAAAGTTTACAATTTTTGTAAACTGACAAACATGTTATTTTAATTAGTTTACAACGAATTAAAAAAAAAAAAAACTATTTACAGTAGAACACGCGAAATTTTCCGGCCTCTACTTATAATAAATTTTTATAACTTAATTTACAAACTAGCTGGTACCCATAGTTTTTGTTTTATTAACTTTTGTGCACTGCACAATGTAGTGATTTTTAAATTTTGCAACATATTCACAAATTCATAGTTTGTAAAAAAAGATACAAAAAAGTTTGTTTGAACAAAAATGAATCTTAAAGCGATTACATTTACAAAAAACACAAGTCACTTCAACCAATATTACGAAGTCCGGGGTGGGTGTACCATATATGTATGGGTGGCCCTTTGTTTTTGGTTGGTACTGTAAATGCTTTGATAATGGTCAATGAACGAATGAAAATACTTTGGTTAGCGCTTAACATCTATATGTCCAGCGCTTGTTTGGGATAATAGGGAATGAGTATGGAGCAGCACCGTAATGAAGAGGCGGAGCAGACCAGAGATCCCAGAGAAAACCTGCTGCCCGGCACGATTCCAACAAAAGAACATCCAAGTTGTACCCGTCGGGATTCGAACTGGGTTGGTTATGTGGAAGACAAGTGCTCTAACCACTGCACCAAGTGCGAACCCTGATAGCTGTGGTGCCTGACATTAGTAAACATGGGCTGATTTAATAAATTAGGCATGTGGTATCAATAAGAACAAATGAGTGATTTCTCTTTGGAGAAAATTAAAAAAAAAAAAAAAATTAACTGCGATAATGGTCAAACACTAACCACAGAAAATTTATCAAACTAAGTTGAATGATTGCTAGAGACATGCAAAATTCGCGTTATCATTTGGTAGCAGACTAAACTTCACTTTCCTATACTTTTCAGAGCATAATTTGCGATTCAGTTGGCCATGAACTTTTATGTGTTGTCATTTACGTGTGTTACGCCTTTACAGAGATTGGCCTCTCTACCGTGTAAGCATTCTCCGCGGCAAGTCACGACAATATCGGCCAGCGGGAGACGTCGAACGAGCCTATAGTCACTTGGAGTCTAGTCAGCTGTCAGAAAATAACGCAAATTTTGTATGTCTCTAATAATTACGTAGATTTGGTATTGTGTTTGTGTGTGTGTTTATGTGTGTGTGTTTATATGTGTGTGTTTATATGTATGTATATATATGTATATATATATATGTGTGTGTGTGTGCTCTTGTGTGTGCTCTTGTGTATTGAGTATACATATACGTATAAATGTTTAAATGTAAGCCTACTTATGTATTTATGTACGGATAATATGTGAAGTATTGAATCATTTAGGTGCAGGTAAAAACGGCAACTATGTGTGTATACGACAAACAAAGAAATAACTAAAATCAACAGGATATTTTTTGGCTGAAACATGAAACGTTTAAACAATATTAGTTTTGTAGATAGAACAAAACGTGCCATTTCGTTAACTAAACCCATTTGTTGAGAAAACAAATTCAGTTAGACAACGAACCGAACAGGTTGGTTCAGTTGCTACGTATATGCTTGGCAGTGTACAAATACGTTTACAGTTACGTGCACGAAAACCTTTTCTCAGAATATGTACCGTAAGTATTATGTTTTGTGACCTGAAAAACTCTTCGTTTTCTTTTACGCACGCGCTAGAAGTCCAGCAACTATAAGTTCGTGTCACGTTCGCAATTGGCTCTTCTTGACTTAATTGACGTCATCTGGAAGTCTCTGAGCCAATAATAAAATATACCTAAACGTGCCCCACACCACTGTATCAGCGAGCAGTTAATGAACAGTTGTTGCATCCTTGACTTGGAGGCTAGCCTTTAGGTTAGTGAACCCGCGAATTTTTTCCGTCTCTAATTATGTTTGTATGAATGCATTTTTTTTTTGTTTTATGTAGATGTCCATTTATTTATATGGGTATGGGCATATATTATTTTGTTTAGGCATGTATGAATTTAAATATCCATAAATATGTATTAATATTAAATTTCTTTATTTTTCTGTGCCGAATAATTGTTGATTTTACTTCCGAGATTATTGATCGAGGTCTATGTACTATTTTATTCCTTTTTTGTTGGTAATCCAACTCTTTACTATGTTGTCTTTGTTGGCGGTGAGTTTTCTTGAGGTACTTCAGTTTCCCCCGCTATTGCATTCCGTAGTAGCTATATACAAGTCTCGTGTCATTTTCATTAGTGCTCAAGGCGTCGGTGTTCAGCCCTCATAAGAAAAAAGTCACTACACTGGAAAATATATAGCTGAGTATGTCATAAATTCTAGCGCTGCCACATTTTTTGCTGAACTACTGCAGCGAAGAAAACATATGCCCTTATCGTCCAACACTAGACTACTTGTGAATGACGACTATCTTTTTTTTTTGGCGTCATTCACATTCTCAGCTAACAAGCAGTGTTATGATGGTGTAGGCCTATATCTCTGGAGGACTCCACGACCTTTGTAATGGCGTCCCTCTCATCTGTCTTGTCGTACAGTAGTTAAAATGTTGTCGGCCAGGTTTCCGTAATTCAACACAGCTATCTAAATTAAAATCTTGTGCGAGCATTTTGATTATGTTGGATGGCAGCCAAAGATTCGTCCAAGGTTATCAACATCGGTCTGCAGAAGGTGACAATAACTGGTTAGTATTCTCCACAAGTATAGTCTAATAATAAACGTGATCCTTTAGAGGTTTTTTCCCGTACTTTGTATCCATTTACACATTTCTTATAACCAGCCTAGTCCAATTTTTTTGGGGGGGTATCGTGTATTTTTGTCATACTCAACAAGTCTGTCATTGATGTTAAAATTATCTCAATTTTTCGATAAAAGTTACTATCTTAAAGCTAATGGAACGAAACAAAATAATATTAATGCCGACTAATTTAACAGTTACACTTCTACGACACACACGAAATTATATTCCTAATTCGCTGCTGGATTTAATCTACTTTTAACACACTAGTTTTCTTAAACGTCAAAACACACTAAGCCACTACCACACGAAACTAAAAATTGTTACACTACATTTAGTTTAGGGTTAAATTAAGTTAGGCTAAATCTTACGAAAATCTGAGTTTATAGTTATTATATGTACAAAAAATGTATATATAATTTCAGAAAATATACATTATAAATCAACAGTTTTAAAATTATTTCGTCATTGCAAATAACATAAGAAAATTTGTCTCAGTGTTTTGTTGATAGGCGTCTGTGTAAATGTATCGTACGCGTCCACCGAATATCTCGATCTTCATATAATACATATTTGTTTTTAATCCCCATATAGTCGTACACTTGCCAACCTTGCTATAGAATACTTTAAATTCTTTCATTCAATTTGTAACATAATGTACCTTGCGATTTAGTTCTTATCGTTATATATTATAAAGTTCGGTTTTTAAATAAGTCTACTTTTTAAAATTATTTATTGGAATAAAATTTTGCTTTTTGCTACATCGCTTGGAGGAAATCCAGGTAAAAATTAACGCACAACAGAAGAGTTGTCAAATAAATTTTAACTATTGAAAAGGTAACTAAACTACTGAGTTTTGATCATTGCCATCAATGACGCTGCTGGTAATGAATTAGAAGTACGAAAACTGAAAACTCTGGCGAACGTTTCAAGCTAGTACATTGAAGTAGAGTAGAAGCCAATTTTAACGTTAGTTTTGAGAGATATAATTCCATCTTGCGGTAAAGCGACTGCGCGTAATGTAGGGCGCCTGAAGGACCTAAATTGTCTGGCGGTATAAACGAATCCGCGGTATAACGGGCCGGAATAACACGCTTCGGTTTGTAAAATTTTTTGACTACAATTACGTTGTTTTCATTATTTTTATTTAATCATATCTCTCCTTTAGGGAGAGCAGATGAATTTAATGAATCCTTGCTACCCGGACGATGAATGCGCTGATTTTTTCAGTCTCATTATTGTCAGCACCTAATTTAAGTGTGAGAAGCAGGAAAATATTCACAATTTTGGAATTGTTACCAAATACTGTCCAACTTGTCTACATTACTTCATGTTATATTTCCGCCACATAAACTTTTTTTTGTTATTTTATGATAATACACAGAGATACTGGGAAACCGCGAAAATATTTAATGTAAACGTAGTTTCTAATAAATCATAGCATATTAATTTTATCCTACTATTATTCGCTAATGCACGTGTGAACAGTTTTGGGACAAATCACATACATCTTGTGTTTTAGCTTTACATTTTTAACGGGACATGTTGAAGAGAGAAAAAGTGTAAATAAACGACAACCAATATCAATACAAAACCTTGAGTGCTATACAATGCGCGTTGGAGCATAGTTTAAAGTCAACTGTTCCGGAGATTTTCCAGTTTCTCAACACACCAAAAAACCTTCGCTATTTTTTGAAAAAAAAAAAAAAAACTAACACGCCTACAGACAATAAAAGTATAACTAAACGTCGAAAATTGCAATGAGATACTTACCCAAAAACTGTAATATTACCACATTGAAAATTTTATTTACTAAGTAACAATTTGCAAAAACAGCAAAACAACATAGGATTGTGTGTATTTTCAAATTGTATTAAGAATGCCAAGAGTCATTAGACATTTATTAAATTCCATGCGTTATTTACATTTGCTGTGTATTATCTAATTTCTTGATGCAAGTTATTTTCGTACTGTCAATGTTTAAAAAATGTTTACTTTAATGTATAATTTAATCAAAAACTACAAGATACACTCTTTTTTTTTTAGTGGACGAAAATGTTATCAAAATATCTAAGGAATAGGAATTCACTTAGTATATTACAGTACACTGTATGGGGATCAGTCGCCTTCAAGATATCATTTTCGGACAAAAACTGTTCTCGGCATTCAGAAGAGGAAAATATTGCTACGGGAATTCAATCGTGGCGGAAAAATATATTAGAGCGTTTTAAAGTGCTTTTGGGGAAACAAATCTTCAGTTTTATCAGGGTAGAGCCTACTGAAAAGTTTAAAATATACTACATAAATGTTGGTCGCTCGGAGTTGAACAAAAGTGTCAGTGGTGGCATGTATGTACTCCGACAGTTACGAAGCCCTACTATTTTTAATTTTACATGTAAATCTCTATCCTTGCTCTCTCGCTAGGGTCCTGGGATAGGTTATGGGAATGCCTCATGACATACTAATATACGACATATAAAAACAAGCACAAGTTTTCTTGTTGAGTTGAGTGTTTTTGGTCAGCGCTTAGTAGCTAAGTCTTTAGCGCTGGCGAGGGGTGACATGAGGTGCGCTTGGAGCAGCGCCGGAATGAAAGGGCGGGAGAAACTGTAGATCCCCGAGAAGACCCACCGACCAGCGGCATCGTCGGGTACGATTCCCACGTGCGAAAATCCGGGGTCGACCCCGCCAGGAATCGAACCCGTCGCCTTGGTGGGAGCCGAGCGGTCTGACCACTCAGGCACCACGGCCCCTATAAATTTGCTTGTTGGTTAAAGCGTTTTAAAAACCAGAGTTCTACATATATTAAAACAATTAATTCAAGAGACAGGTTATTGTAGAATAATTAATTTAAAATTTATAAAAAAAAATATTTTTTGTTTAAATGTTCCAAACAATAGTCTTTAGAACTCAAATTATCAAACAAATTATAAAACAGGATACCAATACCATTTTAAAAGAATCTTAATACTCTAAATAAAAACCGTTAATAATTTTAACGCTTACTTCAAAAAGTTCTGAAATTGAACTATAGTAAGACCTAGGTAATGAGAGATTTTTTTTTTAGTGAATATATTATTGATGGTTTTCAACGCGTATTTTTTAAACACACAGTCTGTTTGAAACCTACTGATTGTATTTCCTGTTGATATATACCATGAGCTTGCGCTCCAACTATGAAGTCGTCTAGTCTAGTGGATAAAATTCTCTTCGGGATTTTACATTTCCTGTGCGCACACGCGATGGGATCTTCCGAAAACCTTACATAGGAATACTGCTCCCTTTAACTGAAACGGTGATTTCCAAAACTACTCTAGTCCACATTCTTACCCAAATGGTATTGTTGCATCAAATTGTAGTAAGACCTGCGTTTCATTGAATGATGCGAATAACACCACACTCTCTCTTTTGTTGCTGCATTAGGTCAGCTGATCGTAGTTATTATTTATTTTTCTCCTCGTGAACAACTTTTGTTTCTGGACTTGGGATGCTTTTGAATTCACCGAATTAGTTATTGCTATCCAGATTAGACGTAGTACAGTGGGAAATAAATTGTCAATGTCAAATACGTAATATTTTGCCATTTTTCGCTCCGTGGTGGACGGAGAAAACTATCACACTGTGAAAATTTTCCTCCGTCGATTTACGGAATTTCCGATAAAAATTTCTCCGGATACCTCTGTTAATTCACCGTAACTTATTTCCTAACCCAAAAGAAGTTTCCGTAAAACCGTTTCATCACACGGAACTGAGCGATACTTACAGCCTATAACGCTACAATTGCGCATTTCTATATATTTGCAGATTTACCCATAAATTTACGATTTTTTCCGTTGAAGTGTCCTCAGACTAATTGGACATATTACGTACGATTCCGTAGTGTGTATACTTACTATAGGCATTTCCGTTTATTAACGATACGTTTCCGTAAAAATTTATAGCGGTGTACATCTAGAGAATTTCAAGTGTGCCGAATGCCAGTAGAATTTTTTAATATGTTACTAATGCGTACTAAACAACAGTTGCTGAAAACTCTCGCAAACATAAGGTGGCGCCGTTAAAAAATAGATTTTCGTTGCTTTACGGAGAAGTGCTGGTAAAAAAATTCCCTAGAAACATCCGTTAATTTACGGAAAGCAACTAGATCCATTTATGGAAACTCGCATATTTATGAGACTTTTTTTTTTAGGATGCAGGCACAATTATGCATACGGTTATTTTTTAGTTTCTTCTCGCAGTTTTGCGTATGTTTAATTAATGAAACAAAATTGTGTATAAATGTGTTACAACACAATGTTTCCGTTAATTACCCAGACATTTCCGTAAAATTATCAGGAAATTCACGGAAATGTTTAGCAGTGTACGGGGATCTGAGGTTGACAGACCGGTCTATGGTGCGCTGTGGAAGATTCTGCTGTTGAAGCTGCTGGTTTGGTATGTATCTACTGCGACACTGGCCTCTCGCTAGACGTTGTCAAGGCACTGAGCTAATACATGTTGTGGACAAGCGACACTGGTTCAGGAACAAACACACAATGCACAGAAATAGCAGAAAATCGCAAGAGTCTTTCATGCCAGCGTATTTGTCAAAACATCGTAGCGGCCTGCGTATTGTATGGTTGGAAGATGGTTACGTAGTTGTCTAAAGACTAATCACAAAAATTCAGTAGCGGTGTGCCAGAGTTAATCACTGGCCCAATCAGATTGGGACAGTAACGAAATAACTTCATGATATGGACAAGTTACACTGAACACTACTAACAGTAGACTTTTCCCGCAATAAATCAACGTTCCTAACTATGCTCTTTCACACCTGCACTCTCATAACACCCTGTAATGGTGACAATAGAGTAAATAAACTATGCTTCACCAAATATGAAGGTAAAGACATACGTTTGTTTACAAGCAATGCCATCAAAGACTAAATCGACGAAGTATTAGAACAAGGAAACGGACGTGACTCTGTCCTGGCAAGTAATACAAAACAACCTTAAACCTTGGTTTATAATTTTATTTATTATTATTTTTCTTCTATTTTTAATTTCTTTCTTTAGTAATTTGAATTTATATTCCTTATTTAATTAATATGTTTATGCAATAATTAGGTTTGATATTTTTATGTTGTGCTAGTTTGAATGTTAACAGAAGTATAATTTCTGAGTAATTTTCAAATTCTAACTATGCTTTGTTAGCAGGTTTATGTGCAGATGCTCAATGTATTTATTACCAAGCCAGTAATTTATATTTCATTAACGTTTATTATGATGTCTAGTAGATATTATTTGCCTGATTTTTATTACTTTCAATTTTATGGTTGATATATTTCCGCCTAAGGGTGTTCTAGTGTGTTTAATATATAAATGTTATATTTTTGCTAAATAGTATTGGTTTTGTTGACGATAGTTGAGAGTACAGTTTACTCTTACGAAACAATTTTAGTTAGCAATGTTTTCTCTTAACGGTGCGTCACAGCTAAAATTTGCAATTACGCTGCAATGCAAATAGTAAAAACCAGTTGACACATTTAAATGAAAAAATTCACATTGAAATAAAATATCGTGGCTATGTAACCTAATGTTAGAAAAACCAACAATGAACAACTTTCGCATTTAAAAAAAAATTGTTGAATTAGCAACTTTTTTCTTATACTTTTGCGATTTATTTAAGAATTTCACATATTACGGTGAGGGTTTATAAACGTGATATTACGTAGCCTATGTCATGATATTTCATTGCGAATTATTTCATTTTAGTAAGTTTATCGATTTTCTCTATTTACATGGCAGCGCAACGCGCAAATTTTATATTTGTTGCACCATTGTGAGAAAACTATGCGAGCTAGAATTGTTACGCAAGAGGGAAACTGTACTCACAAGTACCGTCTACGAAACTAACACTATTTCATGAAAATATAAAATGATTTATACCACTTGAACACTGTTAGGTGGTTGGTAGGAAAGGGGAGGAGGTCTTAACACCTGATCGACAGCGACGGACAGTGATGAAACCATATGCAGTTACGAACTATCCAGTATTCACGTGGAATGAGTTAGGAAATCCATGGGACACAGAAACAAGGTTAGCCGGAACGGGAAACAAAACCGCAATCTCCCGAATGCGAGTCCAGTATTTTTTACCAATTCGCAACTACTATCTGTCACTGGAAGTGATGAAGAGAAAGCACGGAATGCCGATATCAAGATGAAAGAACTGTTAATATAAATATTAGTGCCCTTTGCCATAGGAAAACCGAAAAGCTCATTGTCGGAATGACTGAATTCGCTTTCTCCATTCGACCATTCTATTGCTGTATGTGTACCTTACTCGTCCGACTCCTTGTTTACCGAATTCTATGAACATGACGTAGGAATGCCTGCTGGAACCTGCCGTGTAATGGGGTATGAGAAAGTGGGTGTTAACCAATCTACCACCTAATCAAGCACTCAATTTCTTACCCCAGTACCGTTAAGATTGCTCAGTTACAATAAATGTGTAATCTTAACATGTTTAGAACCTTGTCGTTCTCTTCTGGTAGGTGTGTGATGCATATTCCAGCAGTCAGCCCTAAGACGTGTTTACAGAGTTTAGTGGAAGAGGGGTTTGGAAAGTTTGGCACTACAATACGCATACTTAATGAATACCATCCCAAGATCACCGTCGCTATCTTTATAGCGCACCGTACCTAAAAACAGTAAGGTCAAAGATATTTTTAGCCGTCCTAATCTTCCCCTCTACCCACGCCCATGAGACTAGCAAAGTTACACACACATACTCACACACACATGTATGTGTGTGATAAAATAAATGTGTTTATATATATATATATATATATAATTATTTTAACACGCACATACAAGGTGTCGAGAAACAGTCACATAATACGCTCACCGCGCGAATCCTGGGCTAAATTGAAGACAAAAATGTTGGTGTCAAAGTGTTGTACGACGACATTTTACATGCACAATGTGGCAACATTGCATTGAAGAGTCCCTTCTTGCGCTCCGCGTCTGGGTATTACTTTGAGTATGTTACGCGTCAGGTAAACGTAGAATCATTTGGACTGTTCACGGGGATTTTATCCTGCACAAATAATATGCACGTGAGAACAGTAATAATAAGTAAGACATCTGTATAGTGCAAGATGGGACTAACTACAGTACTATGTTACCACTTTGTGTATATAAAATATCATCCTACAACTGTCTGTCTCTTAACATTTTTGTCTCCAATATGGCCCACAATTAGAGTGATGTGCTTATTATGCGTTTGTTTCTGGACTCTCTGTATGTATGTGATATACACAAGATGTCCCATAAGTCCGGTCTCAAAGGACGAATAGAAATTGGTGAAAAATGGAATGTTTTAATAGTGTTGTAGTGTATTGGCGTAAGACAACAGCAGTGTATTCACTTGCATGTGTAATTAAAACAGAAAATGCTCAAACTGATGGTCGCAGTGTAATTTGCACATGCGTATGCGATGGTCCAAATTGCTTTGTACACGATGTACAGTAACATGGTCGGCGGGATGGAGCGGCATGTAGTTAGTAGCAATGTTACTATTCACAATAACATTTCATTACACTACAACACTATTTAAAAATTCCATATTTCACTAATTTCTATTTGCCCTATGTGAGATCGGATGATAGGACACACCTTGTGTGTGTATGTATATATATATATACATATATATATATATATATATATATATATATATATATATATAGTTACACACACAAGCAGTGTGTCCGTTAAGTCATAGTGCACGTGCCTGATCCGCTGCTGCACAGTTCTTGGTGTTGCGTCATAACATGTGTGCGCACACGCGTGCACATCGTACTGTACAGAAACTTGGAGAACTTTCCTTGTATTTGGTGCAGATTTCACATTTCTATCTTCTTTTCTTGCGTTCTTGTGACCGCGGTCAAACGGGCGCCATCCTGCCAAAAGTGCACAATACCTTTACGGACATACTATGTACATATGTATATATAATATAATTACTACCAAAAAATTGTTAACAGTGCCACTTAGCCTTTAGGTCATCCGGGACCCGGCCCCATGGACTTGATTGGGGGGGGGGGTAATCACGCTCTACCACGCAATGGCATTTAGCTATCAGATAGTTGGGACCGCTCAATACTCTAGCGGATCTCTGAACTGCGCCTCTGACCACCCACCAAATAGCAGCATTGGTTAGCTAGAGAGCCCGTGACCACCCATCTCGGGATCTCGGCCACCGCACATGCCCTCCGACTGAGATCCTCTCAGCTCGGTGCACAGTAAAAAAAAATTTGTACAAAGTTTTTTGTAACACTACGAAAATATTTTGTAAAATTTACAAAAATCTTGTAAAATTACAAATTTCTTTGTACATTTACAAACATTTCTGTAAATCTACAAACAAATTTTGTATATTTACAGCTAATATCTGGTTCATTTTACAATAATTGCTTGTAGTGTTACGAAAAATTGTTTGGAAACTAGTTTCCTAAAAAAAAAAAAAAAAAATTGTGACAGTATGAAATGTTTTGTGAAATGTGAAAGGTCTCCAAGGTTTATTTGGTTTCAATTCGCAAAATCTGCTGATTAGCATTATTGTACTAGTTCCCAAAGTTGTTTACGATATTTGTAACCACTTTAAAAAGGTTTCTGACATCTTATTTTTATTATCGGACTGATAATGTTCTGATATTACGGTACAAGAATTTCCTTGTAAATGTACACATTTTTTTTACTGTGTGTTATGAACGAAGTCGCAGGATACTCTGACGCGAGCTGGGCGGTGGGCAAGGAGTCCTCGCTAACCAGGACGACACATACTCGATGTTCGCCACCCGCCCGCGCAGACTCAACAGGCGTGAGAGCGAGCCCTGCTGTGCGGGTCAGTGTGTCAGTGACGGCCACAGGGGCTAATGGGGGCGCGTCCGGCGAGTTGTCATGATGACAACAGTACTTAAATTGTTTTTTTTGACGTAGTGTCCGGCGCTCGCGCGAGAGTCCTTGACGCCACGCTGTAATGCGTTCTGCTCCGTCGTGGCCTTCCGGCGTCCAGATGAAGTCATCCGTCAGGAAGGAACGGTTAATAACACAGGTCATGTGAAGAGACTCGTTCACTTTCACACAGAGAGGAACTTCAGCTCCAGGCTGCTTAGTATTGTTTCAACAACATTTTTTTTTTTTTTTGGGAAAACATTATATTTTTTATCAAAATACAAGCCCAACGAAATGTGTGCGAGCGAAATGTGTATGTTTCTCAACATGCCACGGACTCAGTATCAACGAAATATAGATTCAAATAAAATTACCTACATCTTGCCTATTTAAAAACAAATAATTAATCGGTATTTTAATCACTAAAAGAATGGCAGGAATAGGTGCATAGTAATGGAATTATAACATTGGTCCAACAATAACAGTTGGTGCCTATTAAAAATTGTTTTCATTCAACATTGTTCCGACATGCAACCAACTGAACGTGTTTCAACGGAAAAGAAGACCTTCCATTTTTTAAGACTCCCTAACGAAATACTGTTTTTAACCGAAAGTTATTTCATAAATTTCAATTTAAGCGATATTTGCACCCTATTGACCTAAAACAAATTACATAAAAGTGAACACCATACCAATACGCCTAAATCAGCCTATCATTTTCAAATTTACATGTATTGCACATACGAAATTATACTTACTAGTCCTTATAAAATAAAACAGCTTTTAAGTGGTGCGAACCTGTAGCATATTTTTACTGAAAATTTGGTTGACACGTAAAATTTCGCCGATTTTCCGGAAGCTCATTTTGACTGGGTAGGTGTATGCAAAGGGAATAGTGAGATGTATATGGCTGCCAGTGATGCTGTGTCAGTTTTGTACTTACATAAGTATTGTACTAAAATACCTATATATTTTTCACAGAACACATTCGACACTGAAGAAAAATTACCTTTGTAGCACTTCGACGAACCACGATTTTAACTGATATCAAAGTTGTTTTGCTGTTTCCAACAAAAGAAAAATGCACTCTTGAAGTGTTCAAGAAGAATGTTGTAGGTGAAAAAAAAGTATGTACGTGCGTATTTTTTAATACAAATCGTATATACAGTTGCAATATTGAATTTTGATGATATTTGGGCTAAAGTGCTATTTATATCATCCAAATATGTTTTGGAGTGGTCAAAACTTTCTTCATCCGTCAATTTTTAGAGGGATCATAGAATATTTTGCTGACAGCCAGAAATCATTTAGTTTACTGTAGCATACCAATATTTGTATTTGTTGTTGGTAGTGGCTGCATTACTGTTATACTGATATAAACGCATTACTGTATATGAATAACGTAGCTGTACAGGAAATTGCACGTTGAGTGACACATACATAAACGACTGAATGTAGCAGAAGTATGTATAGTGCTCATAACGGAAAGACTCACTATTAACATGCAGTCATACCAAAATGTCAGTGATCGATTTGGACCGTGGCGACGTAGTGGTCAGACCAAATGTCCCTCACAACGTCGATCCGGGTTCGATTACGTGGGGGGTTGGTCCCAGATTTTTCGCATGTGAGAAACGTGGTGGGTGTTATCTCAGGGCACTGCCGTTTCTTCCGCCCTTGAATTCGGTCGCTGCTACATTGTGGGGTTTTATTTCTAGAAATCTCTCAGGGAACGGCAGACACCTACTGGTTCCCAACTTGAAAGTCTGCCTTTTGCGGTATGACTTCCTGCCCTCGGCTTCATTCCCTACTCGATATTTATTATTATTAGTGGTAGACTTGACATCTACATTAATTTTATGAATTTTCCCTTTGAAGATAGATTAGGAGTTTGGGAGGAATCGCAAGTAAAACCACTAATAATGTGACTTAAAATTCGTACGTAAAATGGGGTGAATAGGAACAGTGGAGTGAATAGGAACAGTGGAGTGAATAGGAACTGTGGGATTAATAGGAACTGTGGGGTGAATAGAAACTGTGGGCTGAATAGGAACAGTGGGGTGAATAGAAACTGTGGGGTGAATAGGAACAGTGGGGCGAATAGGAAAAGTGGGGCGAATAGAAACTGTGGGCTGAATAGGAACAATGGGGTGAATAGGAACTGTGGGATGAATAGGAACAATGGGGTGAAT
>PNEQ01106763.1:0-39501 GCA_003012365.1 Medauroidea extradentata
TCTTACCTTAGATGTCTGTAACTACCATAGAACGTCAAATTGGCAGTTTTATAAATAAGGCCCAGGCGAAGTCGCTGTTAGTGGCAGGGACAAACTTAAGACTGCTTTTCGCGTGGACAGCTATAGCTACTTATCCTTCTGCAGAATTAGTTCAACTAGCCGCTTGGACATTCTAACACTTGATGACTGAAGTACCAATTTTGTGTACAAAGAGGTTTTTCAATTAAAGTAAATATTATCAGTTACGAATAATACTCGCGAGCAAAGCCGCGGGGGACTGCTAGTATATAATATTCACGAAGACATAAAATAAAAATGTAGTTCTAAAATACTAGCACGAGTTGACAGTATTCGTGTGTGTATTTGTGTATACACACAAACTTACATATTCCTTTTATCTTCACAAAGACTCATTCTCCATCATTTAATACCTGTCGCTTAGGTAAGAACCCGTTGTATTACGAATGCTGATTTATTCTTCAGTCGAAATTCGGCTTGGTTTACTTGAAAATATTTTCATAGGCACTTATATAATGACTTTTTTTCACTATGCCTTTTTTGATTCACAGCATTAATGCGTAGTTATAAAAGAATTAAGGATATGGGTGTATTTTCAGTTATTTATGTTTATGAGATTGGGTTACAGGGACTCGCTTGTTCAGTGTCCTGTTGTTTAGTAAGAGGTGTGATGCGCAAGCAGTGTTTCCCTCAGCTGTCCGCACTTGAAGGCATCGAAACCGCGCAATGTAGGGTACATCCACCCAGGCTGCCACTTCATTGTATAGAAGTGACAAGTTACAAAATTAATACTTTGCTGGAACGTACCATTAGGGCTGGCAACGTTCAAATGTGATGAACGTAAATAACTGATCAGGACACCTGATATAGTTTTAAAATATGTGCTGTGTTACAAAGAGTAACAATTGTTTGTGGTTTGTACTTTTGTTTAGGCCGCGTGCTACATAGCGACGTAGAAATACAGATGGTATATCGTTTCCTCAAGGCTTCATTTTTAACAAATAAAGTCAGGAAGTAGTGCGTACAAGAGGCAAAACATGATGGTCGCTATCTGAGCGGCTTTTAAGTGTAAATACCATTATTTAATATACATCACTTTATAATTATGTATAAAGTTTTAACTTTGGCAGTTATAAATTATATTGCTTGATCCGAAATTTTTATAAATTAAGTTCTTTTTACTTAATAACTTTTATCGAACAAATTTAAACACCCCCCAGACAAAAATATAAATTAGAATTTCGAGCAATTACTGTGTCACCCTCAACCGCAAAAGTAAGCCTAGCAGTAATTTTAAAGTTGTCACAGAATTATTATTATAAGCCGAGTCCGGTATTGTTCTTCACTGTATAATTTGTGAGCATTGAATGATTCTTGTAATGAGTTGCTATTACAAACTAAACAGCTTTGGACATACGCTGTTTCAAACGAATGCTGCCGTGTGCGATAGAAATTAAATCAAATAAAGAAAAGCCAACAGTAGCTGTTGTCAATAAACATACAAGAAACAGACAAATTCGTAAAGGAATGTAGGCGTTTCCCGAAGGACGACACGCATACAAACAAAAACAGAACAGGTACAACACAGATTTGTTCCTGATGAAATTAAGTCGTATAGCACGGTAGCAAAAAAAAAAAAAATTAAAAAAAGGAACAATTTCTTGGTAAACCAGATCCCAAAAAATATTTTCTAAGTTTACAAAAAAATTTAAAATTTTACTGGAAATTCTTGGTAATATTCAAATATAGCTGTATATTTACAAACATTTTTGTTTAATTACAAATAACTTGTCTGTATTTACAACTAAATTCCTGTATATATTAAAACAAATTGTTTGAAGTGACACAAAATTATTTAGGCAACCAGTTTCCTAATTTTTTTTTGTAAAAGTACAAAATAGTTTGTAAAATGTGGCAGGCATTGGAAGGTTTAGTTTGCTCCACATCAAACTCTCTTATCATAAAAATGTATCCCAAGTATTCGGCCCAGGTATTTGGGATATTTAGACCGATTTAATGACCTGCGACATTCTCGTTGTATTGTCTAGACTTGTAAATGTTAAGACATTAGTTTAAGGGTCTTTTCTTTTAAAAGTATGATTTTTTTTTTTTTTAAAGTATGAATACTTGACTACAAAATAGACGCGACCAGCACAGATTTGTTTTTAGTGAATGTGTGAGAGTAACTGGGTTGGTTTAGAAACACTGTGTGGGTTGTTGCAGGTTCTGCTGTTCCCTGACGAGGGCTGGGCCAGGAGCGCTTCCTCTTCCTATTGGACGCTCACGCCCGCCTGGTGGAGTCGCAACCGTTGCAAGGTCGTCGAGATTGCCGGCACAAGAAGGTACGTCACCGTCCCTTAAGCCCAGTTTACACAGGAAAAATAACACTAACAATGTTAATTAAACAATTCTAAGTACGGTACACTATTTTATAGCAATGTTGATAGCAAATGTGTTTGTAACATTGCTGAAAACACCAGTATTACTAACAAAGTTGTATGAATGGTGAACGTAAGTCAGTAGCAGTGATGATAACAAAAATCCTTACAAAATTGCTGATAACATTGCTAGTAACATTTGTTACCAACATCCTTTGATCTAGACCGCCCTAGAATGGGTCGGGAAAATAATATTATCAACAGTGTTGATGATGAAGTTATTAACATGTTTCTAAAATTAATAACTTTTGTGGCTAGCAAATTTTTTCAACAAAATTTTAGTAACAATTGTTACTAACAATTTTGATAAATGCTAACAAAGTTAATAACAGAATGCTCGTTACAATGTTGGTAACATGATGTTGTCTACAATTTTCAAGGATTTTTACAACATTGTTATAAACTTTGTTGAGAACATGAGTTATTAGCAGGGTTTTCGTTGGTGTAAACTAGGCTTTAGAGCTCTGCGAGTACTCGAAACTATACAGCTGGCGCTAGATGCTAGATGTATAAGGAAGCTGGCAGGTGATAAGAGCTAGGCTGTCTCGTGTATCAACAACAATGTCGCCCTTATGCGCGGAGTGCGAAAACAACGTGCAGTGTTTTGGTCGGTGGCTTTTTACTGTGGGGCTTAACGCGGTGACCTTCCTTTTTTTATTTACAGAAAGTACAAAGAAAAGTCCAGTGCGTGTTTCTCTATTTTTGTTTTACGATTCCGGTTGATATTTATTACGTGACAGGAGTCTGGAAAACCAGTTTATAGCCATTTTGAAGTGCCCCGAGATTATATTTCTTATAAAAAAAAAAAAAAAAAAAAAAAAAAAAAAAAAAAAAAAAAAAAAAAAAAAAAAAAAAAAAAAAAAAAAAAAAAAAAAAAAAAAAAAAAAAAAAAAAAAAAAAAAAAAAAAAAAAAAAAAAAAAAAAAAAACAATAATATAGAAGCGTAGTTTTGGATGTGTCTTCTTTTCGTTGGTGAATATATAGAATGCTCATGTAGTAGTATTTATTTTTAAAAAAATTTATTCTGACAAGCTGTAACAAAGATTATGCGCTAGCTGTTTAGGGCTCTTCATACTCAAATTCGAGTATAGCAACAGAAAATTTTGAGTCGAGACGAGTCTGGCAAGAAACCCAACGACCACAAACGTACATAAAAATATTACCGCATGTCACATATTTACTGCCACCAACATCAATATACGGAGAATTTCTCTACACAAACAAGTATTCCTTACAGTGTTTCAGAAATGGTTATGACTATTATATTAGAACATCCCAAAGTCGCACATGGTTTCGGATTAATTCCACGCGACTTGATAAATTATTACAGAATTCGTCATTAATGCAATAATATATTTACTACTTCATTATTTTTTAAGGAGTGTATTTTCTTACAAGCACGTTAATGAACGTAAACATACTCGATTCGCATATATGTGAAGTTTCTCTGAAGATATGAACGTGCCGCCATCTTAACATGGCTTATAAATAAAAATAGAATTACAAGCCTAATACTGTGACAGGATATCTAGCGCAAATTAAAAAAAGTTATACATTTGTCTGAGAATCTATTTTAAGGAAGTTTTTCAGTTTTTTTCCTTCGTTACCATTTCCCTTACAAAAGTTACTTGGGTGATGTGTTATAAGTTTTTTTCCCGTGCATCTTTTTTTGTGTATCCATTGTAAAAACTGTCAATTGCTGACAGTCTTTATGTTTCGTGATTTTCTGTTGACACTCCCAAAAGCATCATGTTACTACACGAGTTTGACTCGTCTAGGATTCGAATCTTTTACTCTAAACCTATTTAACTCGACTCAACTCAAAAATCCTCGGCTCGCTGACATCTGTGTTTCCTAAACGTAACCTTCTGGAGCTAGACTGGTTTTCTCGGTCACGTGACAAGAGGGGTTTACGTAAAGTCGATCGGTTAGTCCGGGTTGATTAAAATTACAGCTTGGGTCGTTTACAAAATGATCCAAGTGTGAACATTTTTTGAGTAAAAAAAACTAAACCACCTAATTGCTGGATGTGGTGACCGAGAAATCTTTATTAATACTATCAGCTAACTTAAAGTAAACGCCTCATGTTTTGTATATCATTACAAGTTATTCTGTTTATCCCAAAATCTAAGTAAGTAACAGATTTTTAAGACTTTTTACGTTGTTAATATACGTATGTATACTTGTTTTTATGATTTAAACACTGTCACGGTTAATATCCAATCTGTTAACTAAACAACTTTTTGTACAGATATAACATAACGATTTTTTGTGGTAATTTGTGTTAATAACTGGAAAACAGTGGCGCTTACTGCTTGAGTTCCAAATTTTATACAATTTGAAAAAGCGAGATGTTAGAAAGATACTTCAACGCATTTTACGCTAAGCACCCACAACATGTTTCCTAATATCTAGCTCTTGCAAAGCTGCAACCTTCTTGTTTCGTGAGTATTGCGGGTTGCCTATTGACACTAGTGTCAGCAACATTTCAAGAAATTTATTATAAAGAGGTTTATCACAATTAAATGTCGACCGGGCCTATTAGTAAGTGCAAAAACATACAATGTTACAACGTATGAAAGCTGTATTAATTATCACGTATCAAATGTCCTGGCATAGTTGTTACAAGAAATAACTAATGTAACATATACATATTTTATGTAGGCGTAGTTCACTTTCGACAATAAAGGCTGAGTCATTTAGGAGTCAAAGTTTTGATTGATGATAGCTTAAAATAATGAAGGTAATAGCAGGAATAATGATACCCTGGAATTCGACTTTAAAATAAGAATTTTCACATATAAAGTAGGCATGTAAATAAAACACTGTAGAAGCAATAATCAGCAATGACATTCTGAATGGCGTCCGAAGATTGAACGATAAAGTAAAATTTTATTTTAGTTAAAGAATTGTAATTTTAAAGTTTACTTTTTACAGGGTAGCATTACTCCGTCGTATTTCTTCACTATATGGAAGTATTTAAAACATGTTTCTGACTTCTTTTTTTTCATATTCTATCGCCACGCAAATTAAAACACTTCGTCCGCCATCCACACTCAACTCCTGTATATGCATAAAAACAGTTTGATCAGATGTTATTGTTGAAAAAGCCTTAGAACAATGGATCTTTTTCAGAGAGAAAAAAGTCACAGAATGTTATGGCATTTTATCTGGCTACTTTTTATAAGTTCACCACAACAACTCCCCCTCAGACCATCGAGAAAAACGGGCGCTTCCATACGCAGCAAGGACAAACGAAAAAAATTAAAATAATTTGTGTAGTTTACGGATACTTATAGCGTTTTTGGATTTGAAAAATACGGTGCCCAAGGCAAGTTTTTGTTTTAGGAATGTGGAGTAGGATGCTTTTGTGAACACTTAAAACTAAGTCTTGATTACTTGTGAAGATAGCGTGACATAAGTGTGGGCTAGCGGCGGAACGCAAGAACATAGGAACCGAGAGTGCCCTGAGGAGGCCCTTCATATACCCCACTTGTACAAATATGGATGGAGTGTCTCCTCTGGGAATCGAACCTAGATTGCCGTAGCGTGAAACAAGTTGTCCGGTCACTACGCCACCGCGGCTGTCTTTCTTAAGAATCAAAGTTTGTTAATTAGGCAAGAAGATCCGAGAGCAAATATTGTGAATGTGTGCCAAGTTAGACGTGCTTTATATTGAATACTATAAGAAATTGTTTGGACATGTACCACACGTGCCTGTAAAAGTACTGAGGACGGGCATATGGCGAAGAATGTACCGTGTATTAATGGTACGTATCCCATTAAACTATATGAAAAAGTATCACATATAGGGGAATGCCAACTTGTATGAGAATGACGCAATATTGTGTGGTAAAATTCCCATACCATATATAGGTTAATTGCTTCCTGATCATGTATAATAATCGTACCAAAATTGTTACAGTGTAGATACAGTTGATATGTGCATCTGTACCGACGCGACGTCCGCCAGTAAAGGGGATGGTAAGTCACGTGGGATAAACAAACCCCTAGAACAGCCGGTCGTAGTAATAGACGAACGTCAACCAAGCATACCAACTGCGAGACCAAACACGCCCGATATTAGTAAAGAAAGCTGCAACCCTCGACATAATCTGCAACCCCTGCAAGTTTGTCCGTGTTATTAAATTACACGCTGCCCTGCTTGAACTAGGGGTGATCAAAGGTCCTCTAAAACTCTTCACCCTACGTCTGCAGATTAGTTTATGCGCTTGTCCATCCTTTGACGATTAGGCTGGGATATTTATCATTAATATTGAAACGACAAACTCTGAACATCAACAGCACGCTCTGCGCACTTCAAACAGTTGGTATGCTCCGTTTGGAGGAAGTTATTTTAGTGTTAATTAGACTGGAAACAATTAAATATTTTACCACCTATGTTAAGCTGATCTTTCACGGTGGCAGAAAGAGTTCATAAATAATGGCGTTATATTATTTACAAATAGAATTGGTTTACTCATGTACACCGGCCATTTATGAAGGCGTGACAATCTTGGGCAAGTTATTAATTTAAAAAAAAAATAGTAATTGAAAACGGCTACGGCCTATAATATTTTCAGTCTACGCCAGAAATATTAAAAAAAGAAACTTATAAGAAGGTAGCTGAAGCAAAAGTTTATTACAAGTAAAACAGAGGGAAAGCAATGCTAATAAACTTTTCTTGATAATGCATTATATTATCGAAGGATAATGTATACGTTTTTAAAGGTTGTGATGCTGATGTCAGTCCCATTCTAAAACAAATAAGGTTGTTAGAGTAAACTTTTCGCATCAAAAATATTAGTCTGTGATAATTTGTTTTATTTTTTTTCATGTTGATTAGTAATCTACCGATCGTGGTCAACAAAATAGTTCGCCTTATATTACACGTCACCAGTTTTAAGGAGTTAATGCATGTCACCCCAAAGATGAATCACAACGTCTGGCGCATACGCATAACAATTTCGTATAATGCACGAGTATGTTTTGTGTAAATGAGGATCTGAAATTATGTAGCAATGTAAACCACCCTACAATTTGGCAGGAGTAATTTCAGAAATCCGTGGAAAATCGAAATAAAGCTTGTCGGCCCGTGATTCAAACTAGAACCCTCCCGTATGCGAACCAAGCATTTTGTCACTAATCTACCTCAGTGAGTTGTTTAACCCTATTAACTCTTTAAGAAAATATAATAATCTGGCTCCAAATGCAAACAAATTAAAACACAGGTTTCGTAGCCAAAGTCACATATCTAATGTTTCTCACAATTCACTTCAGAAATCTCTAGGCACAGTTTGATGACACTTGAAACACGTTATTTATTACTTTGACTTTCTATAACAACTCTTAAACCTCTTCTAGGACGGCGTTTAATTCCAAAAATTGTATGAAAATTTATATGGTGGGCCGCGGTGACTGAGTGGTTAGACCATTCGCCTCTTACCAAGGCGATCCTGACTCGAACCCCGGTGGGGCCGGTCCCCGGACTTTTTGCATGTGGGGAACTTGCCGAACGTTACCGTTAGCCGTCGGGTTTTCTCGGGATAATCCCGTTCTCCACGCCGCTACATTCAATCGCTGCTTCATCTGTACGTTCTCATTTCACGTCGTCCGTCATTCATCTCTGGTCCTAGTTCGGTGTTTGCGATGGGTTGTCGCCCTGCCTCGTAATTGGAATCATGGTAGAAACGGTGCAAGAAGAATCCTTGCGCGTAATTCTATGGGCCTAATAGCAAATTATTTTATTTATTTACGGAAGTAAGTAAATTTTAGCATATTTTGACTGATTTCATAAAAATGCGAACTACTCTTAAAGTTATTTCACCAAAAAATTTTAATTATTTTAATTATTATTGTGTTTGTAAGAATTGTGGTTTGTTTTGTAGACATGTATTGTAACTATATTTTCTGTAATCATTTTTTTAAGTACCATAGGTTTTGTATAGTGACATGCCCAAGTCCAAATTTGCATAAAACGTTTTATACTAGAAAGGAAAATCAACCGACCTACTGAAACGAAATAATCCACACTAAAGAAAAGTATCACGACTACATCAAAACCTATACAAAAAGCACATTGAATTTTATTTAGTATTAAAAAAAAAAATTCTAAATTTGAAAATAAAAATCGAAAATTTTCATATAAATTTTTTTTTAAATACAAAATAAAATATAACGCGGGTTTTATACAGGTCTTGGCGTAGCCCGTGACATTTGTCTTCAGTGGGACTTATATAACTTTCGTTAAGTCAGTTGGAATTCCTTTCTAGCATAAACCCGTTTTAAGGCCTTGTTACGGAGTTTTGCAGTGATTTCGAAAATATTTTTTTTATTGCTACCTAATACTCATATCAAAATTTCGCTGCACAGTTTTGACACTTATATGTTATAATTTGTAGCTGAATTTTTTGTAGAATTATACTGAACGGTTTTTTTTTTTTTTTTTTAGATTTCATTACCCAAAGTACCACGTTTTTCGTCGTGAAAATAAGCAAAAATGAAGGAAATTATTTTTTTTTTTGCTGGTGAATGGTACATTATTTAAAAAAAAAACGCGTCCACAGTATTTTGCATCGTGTAATTGCACATTGACTCAAATTTTTTCAAAACTTTTGGTTAAAAAATATTTGAGTTATTGGCACCAGTCTGAAAAAAACTCGGAAAAAAGCCCTTAAGCAATTTAGACTTGACAGTTGGCATGCCTTTATACAAAACCTGTAGAAGCTAAAAATGTTTCACTACAGGACAAAAATTGTCACAGTGTATGTCTACGTAACAAACTTTACCTCAAATAAATATTACAATTATTACAACAATTAAAATGTTGTGCGAAACGTCCCCTTAAAAGAATTCATAATGTGACGTTAATTAAGAAGCGTCTCTACATGAATGAGAGCTGAGCAATCAACCGACGGACGTAAACTTGTAGCGACAACTGGACGTGTTCTCGTATAGAAGACATACTGAGGGTAGACACCAAGGTTGACATTGACCGGTGAGGAGTATCTGTGAGAGTAGAAGAGAAAAAGAGGATATATAACACGAAAACACGCTTCGCTTTCAGTCAGTTTTTCTCACAAAAAAAATTACGAAAGGATGTTAATACTGATATGTATTAACACACGGTGCATCTAGGTTTCTGTAAGTTAATTATTTGTTTAATGGAAGAATATGCACTGTAAAGAAAGTAAGCTATATTGCAATATTTCACTGACATTTCAATTTTTTTTATTATTTTGATATTCCAGTATCTAAAGTACTACTATAATAACAAATTTACGTCTTTTGTCTTTATTTAAAAAAAGTTTTTCATATCGTAGGTATATTTTCATTGAGAAATCAGAATAAACAAATCATTCCGAAATTGTGTTAATTTATTAACTAGAGACGGTCCTTAAGAGTGCGTGGTAGATAAATAAACGCTGAAAACATCAATTGAATTCTACGCTTTTTTCGAAGCCAATATGGATAACATACTCAATGACAATCCTAGATAATGATATTCGCCAAGATTATGAGTAAATATGTATCCAGAGTTACTAATTCGTTACGCGTGATCTCTTGCGCCGCAGTTAAATGCACAAGTATCCGGCGTCAGAGATTGTGCCTCAGAAGTTTGTAACACTGAAAACAATTTTGTTTAAAACGTTGGCTGAAACTATTGCCTAGGATTGCTACTGTTTAATTTTCGCAAATTGGCTTCAAGAAACCTACAGTTATAGATGAATGCTTTTAGCGTTGAATTATGTACCACGCCCTCTTAAGGGCTTGTTCCTGAGTTTTTTTTTCAGACTGGTGACAATAACTCAAATATTTTTTAACCAATAGCTTTGAAAAAATTTGAGTCAATGTACAGTCACACGATGCACAATTCTGTGGATGCGTTTTTAAAAATAATGTACCATTCGTCAGCAAAAAAATATTTTGCTTAATGTTTGCTATTTTCACAACAAAAAACGTAGTACTTTGGGTGATGAGATGTAAAAAACCGTTCAGTATATTTCTACAAAAAAATTCAGCTACAAATTATAACATATAAGTGTCAAAAGTGTGGAGCAAAATTTTGATATGAGTATTAGGTAGCAACAAAAAAAAAAATATTTTCAAAATCGCTGCGAAACTCGGTAACAAGGTCTTAAGGCGATGCGGTGAAAGTTGCCACGTCCCTATATTGCCGGGCTTCAAACGCGGAAAATTGTACGTGGCAAAATAGGTGTAAAAATATGGCGGCTAGGACGGCGGTAGTTGAGATGAGAAAAGCAGGAGTTGTGGTGTGGGTGTGTGCCTGCGGCTGTAGCAGCTGCCAACTGGGGCAAGAGAGGTCGCGCGAGCCGAGATGAAACCACAAACACTGCGGCAGTTGAGTTCCCCTGCCCGCGAAGCGCATGCGGTACATTTCCACCCTCCCTGCCCCTCATAGGCACGGGAATGTTCCCTGCAGGAAGTCTCACAAGCCAGCCGCTATTTAGTATAGTTAAGGGTGCGGTTCACCTAGCTTTCAACGTCCTTATTTATTTTTATATTTGTACCAGATACTTTTTTTTTTCTTATTATAGACATAAATTGTGATTAAATCTTCCTCTTAGGAAACTTTTGTATCTCTCATAGTTTTTGCGTAATGATTCGTAAAAGTCAAAATTTGCTCTTTACGGTTTTAAGTACGCCACTAAAACCAACTGACATACCAAACCGACAAAATTCACAGTGTATAGCAATGTTGCAGGCTATGATTTGACATATATAAATACAAAAAGTAAAATACTTTTGTATTTAATAAAAAATGCTGAATTTAGTAATAAAAATTTAAAAAAATATTTGAAAAATTCAAAAAGTATATTTTTTGGTTTTTACATATGTCAAATCATAGCCTACAAAATTGTTGTATAGTGTGAATTTTTTTTAGTTTGGAATGTCAGTTGGTTTTAGTGTCGTACTTAAAACCGCAAAGTTCAAATTTTGACGGTTACGACTCCTTCACAAAAACTATGATAGATACATAAATTTCCTGAGAGGAAGATTTAATCACAAATTATGTATAAAATAAGAAGAAAAAATATCTGGTACCAATATAAAAATAAAAAAAAGACGTTCAAAACTGAGGTGAACCTGGTCTACAAGGTTATAGGTATTGAACAAGAAGTGAAGTGAAGACATTTTGTTCAACACTTAAGAGTGTGGAAGTGAGGAATTATCATAATTTTATATCTGTATGAAATAGTGTTCGTTTTGTAAACGATCCTTGGGAGAACATTTTCCATTTGCGGAGGAAAAAAATATTTATATAGCTCAGTCAGTTTTCACATAATGGCACTTCAAAGTGAAAAATTTGCCGGTTTTTAGTTTTTACAAGCCACAAAAACCAATGAACACAATGAAATGAAAAATTCACGCTGAAACTACATGTTACTTGACATGTTTTTAAAATCCATTACAAAATAATTTTCGATTAAAAATTCTGAAACTTTCAATTGTTAATTTTTTTACATATTTGAAAAAAAAAGTAATTTCTTTTAAAACATACTAAGCATTGGTACGTGACAGATAGTTTCAGTCTGAATTATTTTCATTTCATTGCGTTAATTTTTCGATATAAGAACCACAAACATGCAAATTTTGACTTTGAAATGCCTTATAGAAAAACTGGGGCAGCTTTTTTTTTTTTTGTAAGAGGAAAATCTAATTCCGAAATAACGTTTACAAAACTAACACTATATCATACAAATATAAAATTACGATTTTTCTCACTTGGACGCCCTTAAGAGCCTTGTCCACCACGCACTTGAAATGCGTTGCAGCGAGTTAGTAAATACGTTTTTTTTTTACGAAACTATCCGAAGTATGGGTACGAGAATAATATACACTTCAAACAATGACGAAATGGGGGTTTCAAAGCATCACTTCGAAGCCCCTCAAAATGGCTTAAAACAGCTTTTTTAACCTGTTATATTTGGAAAAACTACTTACGGGATTCGTGTGAAAATACTCTAGAAACATGCAAAAGACTTCGCTTAAAACTTTCCACCAATAAAAAGATGTGATCACCTCTAGAAGTGTCAGGCGCGTGATCTACTGTACGATACGCACTGCCCCCGTTTCAATGTCTTACGGTAGAGGCGATAACGCGCCAGATGAGCCGGTCAACATCGCCCTTGACGCCGTGCCTCACTCACATAAACACATGGCCAGTAGGCGGGCGCCGTAACATGTAGGTCTTTTTATGAGAGTATTTAGCAGCGCCGAAATGAAGGAGCAGGAGAAACGAGAGATCCCTGAGAAAACCGCCGACCAGCGGCATCGTCAAGCACAATTCCCACAATCGCAAATCCGGAGACCGACCCCACCGGGAATCGAGCCTTGATCGTCTTAAGTGGGAGGCTAGTGCTATAGTTAATGTGTTTACCGCGGCCACATTTGAGCAGCGAGGCGTACACCTTCCGTTTCTAGACAACTGGAATCGTGTGCATACAAGATCTTGCATTCTAGCTGGAACAGTTTTACATGCGGTTCTGTTATTCGTGCACCTTCTTATACAAGTATTTTCTGTACGTTCTTATTTGGCACATTAACGTACTGTACATTAATTTACCCTGACCAGAAATTTTGCTTTATAAAAATTTTTTATCTCGCATAGGTTTTGTGTAAGGACATATTAAAGGCAAAATTTGCACATTAACCGCTTTAAGGACGACATACTTACCACACTGACAAAATTCACAGTGAATAACGATATTGTGGGCTAAAAGTTCTGCTATATTAAACCAAAAAATAAATAAAAATTTGTATTTTTAAAACATTGTAGAGTTTTTTTTAATGATTATTTTGAATTTCAGAGTTTTTATTTAAATACAAAAATTATATGTTTGGCTTTTATGTACGAGAAATTGTGTCCTGCGACATCTTTATATACTGTGAATTTTTCAGTTTGGTAAGTGAGTTGGTTTAATCGGTAACATGCAAATTTAGGATTTAACAAGCCCTTACGCAAAAACTAAGAGAGATATAAACATATAATAAGAGAAAATTTTTTTCGCAATTTGTGTCTGAAATAAGAAAACTATTTGCTGCAGTCAAAAAAATTAAAATATGGTGATGAAATTTTCTGTAGACCGTGCTCTAAAGTTATTTTTGCGAGTCATTTCTTTAATCCTAAAAGGGAGAATATATTATTAAGCAGTTACTTATATATGTTGGAATTGATATTTACTAAGCAGCCTAACTTTAGCTTTTGCTAGTAAACAATTTACTCAAATATCTTAACTGACAGTTAGTAAAAAATCCTATGAAAAAAGTGTTACTACACAAAAACTAAATCTACAAGTCTATGTGACGTTTTACAGTACCTACACCTTTTTAGAATTATAAAAATAAAATTCGGAAAATTGTATAAATAGTGACACTGATATTTATCAGACCTAATGTCTGCATTCGACACAAAGAGTCGCATATAAATCATGCTTATTAAGCTTCACAAGAATTGTGCATATTGCTTATGCCATCCTGCGTGAAATGTGCGCCGTTGATAAACTCGATGTAGCAGTACAATTACCGATTTTCATTTAACCAGGGACCCACATTCATATTGTATAATTTTTGCTCCGATATATATAACGAATTATTTCTCTGCATGGATTTAACTCTTCGTAATGAATCATCATTATTTAGTTTCCCAAGTGTTTTTTTTGCACAAACGATGATGTGATTGACTGTTCGCAGAGCTCCGATTTGAAGAACAAAATAAAAAATGCTCACCTGAGACCTGAACCTTGGTGCTATACTTTCGAAGCATATGCATTGCTACCATGGCCAGAGCAATTGTTCGAAATTAATGTTTCAAGGTTAATTGACACCTTCATGACATTTATTTTTCTAGATACACTTTTTGAAGGTTATTACCTTGTAAACTATATAAGTATTTTGGACATGCGCCATTGCAGTAAATGATGTGTCACAGAAAACCAGACAAGTAAAACAGACAAGTAAATAAACAAATGGGCTTTGTTTACAACTAACAAACATATGTAAACATATATAGTTCCACAAGTAATTAATTCAGTGATTTGCAAGAAAATAACCCAAACGAGCACCCAAGCACAAAAAAAACAGGGAAATAAATAATTCAGATAATTCCACAAAAGAAATTCCGTTAGTACAAAACAACAGACAAAAATAATTACAGCAAAAAACAGACAAAACAAAGCGAACGACAAAAAACTGGATGTAGATGACACAGCGGAAACACATACACCTTGAGGAAAGTGAACGAAAATAAATATCACTGTAACTGTGGACAGTAAGACAATGAAAAAACAGACGAACACAACGGGTTCCTTGCGACAAAACAAAATGCCACGTTTCGTAGACTGCAATCTGTCTCCGTCTTCAGGCACATACACCGCCATAGGAGCACCTGCAGACTGAGTATGGCACTAGAAAACAAGGGTTTTATATTACTCGGTACCCCCTCTTCTGTCCCGGCCAATAAGAAAGATCAATATCCTGCTTGGCTGCGCAGGTAAGAGTGTTGTTATTGGCTGATGTTTGCCTGTAATTATGCCTGTGGCTTAGTTAGTTTTTGTTGAAAATATCCGTTTTTCAATCATTAGTAACCAAAAGTTTTTTTCTGTTCTATGCTTTGCTGGATAACTAAGTTCCTGTTACTAACTGTGAATGACAATTATTTGACTTTTCCTTTTAATTTAGTTTTTTTCTTGTGTCAGTGGAGCAGTATCTTACATTAAAGACTAATGTGTTTAAGATTTTTCATTAGGATTACTCGCACAAGTTAAAATTGTTAACTGAAAGAGTTACTGGCACTATAAGAATCATTATCGTATAGTTTGGAATTTGGCTGTGAATGCATTTAAAGGCATAAACAAATACAAATGCTTAGTTGAGACAGAAAGACATATGAACTTTCCCAAATAACTATTTTTAGTTTCGAAAATAAAATATTCTCTATCCAGATGTTATAATTTTGATAACAGAGATTTATGTTTTTTTTTATGACGAGAATAAAAATTTATATTTCTATACAAAAGAAGTATTTTTCGTTAACTCAAATAAGCATTTATTTCGTAGTGAACGAACAACACCATGGCTGAAATTTTTTCTGCGTGCAAACGTGTTACATTTGTAACCGATGTTACGAATTAAAAGTAAAGTATTTTTCCTTCAAAATCAGTAGCAATACTGAAAGTCTTTTAAAAAAAAAGGAAAATCGATTTCATTCTCGTACATTCAATTCGTTTCTTATTGACGTCCTTCAAATCGATAGTTTCTGAGACATAATACTTTTGTTTTCTACATCAAAGTTGTTTGGAGACAATATTTTTGTGGACAGAGATTCTCGCTGAGAGTTGGCATGAAACATAGTTCGTCGCGTAGTTTTATTCTCATCTCACTTAGTGCGAATATAATTTCATCTATCGTGAAAAATTGCTTTCCTTATGTTTTTTTTAATACCGTGCTTGCATGATGATTCGACAGTTATGGCCCAAAACGGCCGGATCAAAAACATCAAAATAATATTGCCGGTATTTTTTTGCATAAAAATCAGATAACTTTGCCAGTATTTTCACAGTATAAATCTCTACCTTAGCCAGTATTTCAATATAAAACTGCTACCTAAGCCGGTATTTCGACAGTAAAAAGATACACTAGGAATTCCGACACTGAAAGCAGATATCGACGTCCATCTAATAAGGGTAACAAATTAAAAATCCCTGTTTTTTTTAACACTCGGATCATGTTTTCGCTAGCGCGTAATTAGAACAGTTATTTAAAGATGTTCAAGTGGGGGAAAAATACAGTTTTATATTTATATGTAATAGTGTTAGTTTCATATACGTTATTTTGAGAGTACCGTTTCCTCTTACGAAAAAAAAAAATAAATAAAAAGCTTAGTATGTTTTCCCATAATTGTATTTAAGACAAAATTAGCATATTTTACTTCATAAAAATATGGAAAACCAGCAAACATAATGGAACGGGAAAAGTTATATCCGCACTACATGTCACTGTTTGAAGCGTGAAGCATAAAAAAACGCAACAAGAAATGTTTATATCTTAAAAATAATTTTAAAATTTGCTAATTTTTTGTTACTTTAAGCAATTAAAAAAAATTATAACGGGATATTATTTGCTTCAAGCCGTAGACAGTGACATGTAGTTTGACTTTTTCATTTTATTTTATCTAGTTGTTTTCAAGTTTTTTATGAAGTACAAATAAGCAAATTTTGACTTTGAAATGCCATTACGGGAAAACTGACTGAGATTTTTTTTTTCGTAAGAGAAAGAAGAAAGATTGAAACTTTATTAAACAAACAAAATAGTTTACATAAATACATTTCGTCCTAGGATCAGACAGACTTGCTCGTACAAGATGCTCCTACGTACAAAAATACAATGTAATGTATATAAATTAAATTTGCACATTCACCATCCTGGTTATATAAGTTCTGTTATAGCATTGAAAGTGCATTCAAATTTTGTCAAAATACAATACATGAGACAGTATTTACAGTTGCAGGTGTTGAGACTATGCATCCGACAAAGATACTATCAAACCAATAGTAATTGCACAAAAAAAAACAAGAAACATTTATAGACTTAACTTATATTTACAAGAATAATACCATAAATACCCTACATGTACTATCAAGTAATGTCTACAAAACAAACCCTATTTTATACAAATATAAAATTATGATTTTTCCCCACTTGAATGACTTTAAGATGATTAGAAAGTTTCTACTCTATCTTTGACGAAATCGTTATAATTAAAATACAGTAATATTTTAGCCCTTGCTAGTAAATAAAAATTAAGTCCCACGGTATAAAAACAAGTGAATTACACGTTTGCATATAAATTGGTGTGTCCAACTAAAAAATGTGATTTTTTATGCTGTTTCTCTTTTGAACTGGGCCATAGATGTATTGGACGTTGTTCCGATTTAAATAAAAAAAGTCGCCCCAGCCAGTATCTCGGGCCAGAAGACGTCTACACTACGGCCAACAGCTTGTAAGTTTTCGGCACGGTCTCGAGTCGGGACTGAACATACAACTGTGAAGTTTGTAGCGTATCGTAGTGCGTGACCAGTGGTACTGGACGTTGTTGAGGCGGGTGGGAAGTGTGAGAGAGAGCAGAGGGCCAAGTAGTCGACGACACGAAATGGGGTGGAAAAAAAAGATAAGAGCGTGTATCCATGAGTTCCCGAGGGAAACTGCCCCCGCCGGGCCGCCCCTGGCGCGATATATGTGGACCCTTGTTCCGTGCCGGGGACATAATGGCAGTTGGACCGACACCCCTCTCTTCACTGACGCGGGGGTGAGGAGAAATATGCCCGCAAGGAAGGCGCGGGCAACAATAAAATAAACCTCCCCTTTCCCCTTGGAGTCCCAGGCACCTGCGTGCAGCTCCAACCAACCCTGCACGATACTATATATTTCCCGGCGCCCACCGGGCTTCTTTCCGAAGCGAAAAACTTAGCGGTGAAATACGACGTGATCACCCTGAAACTGCAAACAACGGTTATTCACCGGGGGCAATGTCCCATTCGACCCCGAGTGCGCTCGCCGTTTTGGTTGGTGCCAAATGATTGTTGGTAGAACTGAAGAGAAAGTGGGGTAATGCCGACTCAGACAACTTACGGAGAGAAAATAAAGTTTACTATAGACCATTTGCGGTAAATTGATCACAGTTTAAGGTCCTACGAACTGGCATTAACCCCAAATAAATCTACTTTTTTTTTGCTCGGATGCTAACGTGTGAGAGCAATGGAATGTATACACTCCATTTAATTGTAAAACAATAATTTAGACAATCAGTCCTTTGCTTTGATACTTTGTTTCAGACTTACATACATCAGTCATCTTTTATACAATGAATTCAGACTTCCATACATAATGAATGTGTGTGTGTGTGTGTGTGTGTGTGTGTGTATATATATATATATATATATATATATATATATATAGTGTTTCAATCATTACTTATTGTGAACGTATAAAATAACATTAATAAATCTACACGTGGCACAATAAATTTAAAGCAAAATTTCATTATAATTTGTGTTTTTTTTAACCAGGGCCCTTTGTATATCATGCAAGTATATCATTCAACTTTCATACACTGTTTCATGAACATGTATCACAGGATATCTTGTATACTAACCAGTGAAAAGACACAAATTAACTTATAAGAAAGTTTCACTTGTTACTTATAACATCTTGTTGTCTTGTTTTACTGTGAACAGCCTGTATACAAGTTCTGTATGTGAAGAAAGAAGAGAAAACTGTGGTTCACATGAGAGAATGTGCATGTGTGTGTCTATATATATATATATATATATATATATATATATATATATATATATATATATATATTTATATATACTCACTCACACACAATATGGAAAGAAAGTAATCCTCAGCAACAGATGTAGGTAGTTAATTTTTTTAGCCGTTTTAGTTAATTGTATAATTTTTGTATTTTCTGGCAATATTTAAAAGCGCAAATTCCCAAGGTATCGTATAGTTTTCGTAAGTAAATCGATTATAAATAGTTGGCAACAGTTCATTTATAATCACAATAATTTATTCGTGTATTACGACGCAATATGTGTCATTTAGAAAACAAAAATATTCAGGATATGAATCTTTAATAAATATTTCAGTTGTTAGTTGATGACTTGGTGGCAACTAGTTTATATACGTTACAAGCAACAATAAAAGTATTCCAGTATTTCTCCCTAAAACATTATTGCTAAAGAACAAAACACAATACTAGGAGAGTGCGACCAGTATACAAAATAATGCCTGTGGGTTGTCGGTTATTGATATTACTAAAGCACTACATTCATGAAAAAAGAGAGGTGATTAAAGATTCTTCCATAAAGCATCCATACTCTATGAGCATTGTTTCTGGTTCCAAAAAAAATAACTTTCCGTTGATAACTGTACACACAAAGAATAAAGTTCGGTACAGTCCTGTCTGATTTTGTTTGGTCAACAGGAGGGGGTAAGTGAGTGAGAGATTTTGGTCAGCGCTTAACATCTAGGTCTTTAGCACTGGTGAGGGGTGACGTGAGGTGAGTATGGAGCAGCGCCGGAATGAAAGGGCGGGGGAAACGGGAGATCCTCGATGAAACCCGCGGACCAACGGCATTGTCCGGCACGATTCCCACAAGCGAAAATCTGGGGACCAACCCCGTCGGGAATCTAATCCGGATCGCGTTAGTATGGTCTAACCATTCGGCCACCGCGGCCGAGGGTTTAGTCCTTTTGTATACACGTGTTTTGTTAGTACAACAAAACCAATTTTTGACGTGTTTCATACTTTTCCCAGCCACCACAACCTTTGTTGGCTTTTAAATACGTAGAACCAAAATTTTTCACTCACTCACTTAACAGTTGGCTTTTGATACGCTATATCTCACAACTCCTAGAGGGCATTGAATCAGTAATAACGACGTAGTTAATTGCAGACCCAATCATGTGATATTACTGTGTCAGTGAGCAGCCTTTAAGTAACTGTTGTCTGTGGAAGTGAACAAATAGTCCTGAAAGCTAGCCTACATGCCACTGAACCTGCGAATTTTTCCGGTCTCTAAGTAGAATAGAGTATGGCCCAAAATTAAGTACACTGAGACAGCACAGTGTCACGAATTGAGAGTGCAATGCGTGCAGGTGTTTCGAGAAACTACAGTATTGGACATAGATTCGTATGTGAAACATTTCGCTTAGTTATGATTTGGTAGTGTAACAGTATTATTTTGTAGATTTATTGGCATCTATGTACAGTGAAGGCTGGTGGGTTTGCACTAGGTAAGGATGTATAGCTTCTCAAAAGTTTACAATCCTTATGAACGTACATCAAGACGAATGGCCATGAAAAGAGTTGAGTGAAAATAATCTTTGTGGCTACCACAAAATATTTAGTCATAATGGACCTCACCAACCATGTTGTGGTGAACGCTAAAATTTTTTGCTGCCTCCAGTAAAGTTTTGCAACGACTACAAACAAATTTCGTAACTACAACAAAAAAATTGGAAAGGTCTAAATTTACAAAATATTTTTGGCCACGACGAATTCCATTATTCTGTGATGCCTACGGAATTATATAACCATTATAAGCGGCACCTGCAGAAGTAAACTGAAGGTATTTTTACCAGCGGTTGAAAGATAGGTTTCTGCTCTGGTGAAGGGTGACGTGATGTGAGTTCGCAGCAGTGTTGGGGAGGAGGAAGGGGAGAATCGAGAGACCCCAGACAAAACCCGCTGATCAACGGCACCATGCGCCACGATTCTCAGACGCGAAACTTGTGGTCAACCTCGCCGGGGATCGAGACCGTAACTCTTGGGTCAGGAGGCGAGCGACCTAGCCACTGCGGAAGAGTGAGTGAGAGAACTTGGTCAGCGCTTAACATCTAGGTCTTTAGCGCTGGTGAGGGGTGACATAAGGTGAGTATGGAGCAGTGCCAGAATGAACGGGCGAGGGAAACGGGGGATCCACGAGAAAATCCGCCGACCAACGGCATCGTCCGGCACGATTCCCACATGCGAAAATCTGGGGTCCTACCCCGCCGGGAATCGACTCCGGATCGCCTTGGTGGGAGGCGAATGGTCTAACCATTCGGCCACCGCGACCCCTTTCACTGTGGAAGAATCCTCGCGATCGTTACCGTCATACAGCGAGATGACGCATGTTAGGCATAATGATGTAGCACACTGTATTATCATGCTGTTAACCATATTATGCACATACGTGACCCCTGCGCTTATTACATTCTGAAGAGAGTGAAAATTAAGTGATTTCTGCCTGTATTGAGTCGTAGCTAATTTGACATTGCCCCGTCTAGAGACGGTGGAAAATCGCGAAAATCTTTTCTTCCAGCGTATTCTCCAAATCAGTGTAGCATTCTGCACCTTGTATGATTGGCTGTGTGCAACAGTGCAGCTGTTTACAGACAAATCACAGACGTACAGATAGCGTACCAGAATTAGCACTGGGTCAGTAAAATGGGGATCCACCATTATTCAAACATAAGTGTCACAAATGAATATAATACATTGAATCAGTAACATATTTACATCGTCAAGTCAGTTAGTTAAGCTGAAATTTTCATCCTCTTCCACGCTTATTATTAGAGCCCACGATTTTTCGCGAAAAGAATTCTGCTGCAGTTTGTTTCAATGCCTTATGTGCACATACGAAGTTGTGCTTCATGGTTATTGGCATAATGTATTATTGCACAGACGAGGCTCATTTGACTGAGCCAACAGGAACAAGGTTACTGCGACACAACACGTCTGTGATTGGCGGGTAGAACACTAGACTCTGAGAGTTACAAACAGCCAATCACTGACCATGAAGCAGAGCTGTATCAATGTACATAAGACATTGAAACAAACTGTTGCAGAATTCTTTTCAGGAAAAATCGTGGGTTCTACTTATTATGATAAGTCACAATACACATGTTCACGATCCAGGATCCTGGAAGTGTACTTGAACTTACGAAGTCCTCACAAACTCCTCATAAATGCAGTTGCAACTACCAGTTTTGTTGTCAGGACACGTTAGCAATTTTCTTGTCATTTCACCAACGCCCATCATAAGTCGTTTATGAAATTCACGAAGTCAGGGTAGGTCAGGCCAGATTTTAAGTTTTTGGAGTTCCAATTTAAACCGAGCGAAATTTACTTGTGTTCGAAATCCCAACTGATTGCCTCTCGATCAACTACCAGAACTAATATTGTGTTTAAATATAAATACAATAATGTGTAAAGAATGCACTGCGGATGTGGCATTTAGCAAAATATATATTATGTAGAAAACACATAGGCTTTACTTTATTTTTAAGACTTAACGCTGCAGAAATGTGGATGCACAGACGAATATTGAAGATCTCATGGATTACAAAAGCATCTAGTAAAAAAAAAAAAAAAAAAAGTTCTAGAAATGGTAAAGGCGGAGTGAATGCTGATTGATTGGGTCAAAATAAGAATGATTAAAAACTTCGGACGTGTTACTAGAGGACAGAAGTATACGAAATTCTACAACTTATCATCCAAGGAAATATTGAGGGGTAAATGAGCGCAGGTTTACAAAGAACCGATTGGTTATAGAATATCAAGGATTGAACCGGTATAACTCAATTCAGAATCTTCTCCAGGGTACACGACTAGGTATATTGTAGCTGCCGCAGATGATCGCTTTCGCCCCTGTAGAGCGTGGCACACCGAAGAAGCTTTTTTTCCGATGCAACAGCAATGTGATTGCCTCCAAGAGTGATTCCTCCCCTGGAAGCCAGAGATAGTGATGCGGCGTTGTGGGGTGAGGGTATGATAATGGCGTCACGCGAGGCGGCCGAGAGCAGTGCAAACACGCCGACGCGACCCGACAGAACGAGCCTGCACTTCACAATCTCTCCTCACCCTCTCATCCAGCACCACTTTCAGCACACGAGGAAGGAATAGTGGAGCGACCTTCACCCCAGCCCTTCCGGTTCCCTGCTTGGTCCTTGATTACTTCCCCATGCTATCACCGGCTTTCTCTTTATCCCTGTCTTTCTCTCTACTACCATTCCTTCTCTTCCAGTGTCTGCTACAACTATCTTTCTGCTGTTGCAGCTTGGTCTTGAAGTTGCCTTAAGAGTGCATGGTAGATAAATAAATGCTGAAATCATCAATTAATTTCTACGCTTTTTTCGAAGCCAATATGGATAAAATACTCAATAACAATCCTAGATAATGGGATATGCCAACTTTATGAGTAAATATTTATTCAGAATTACTAATTCGTTACGCGTGATCTCTTGCGCCGCAGTTAAATGCACGAGATTTCAGCGTCAGAGATTGTGCCTCAGAAGTTCGTAACACTATGAATGCCTTTAGCGTTGAATTATGTACCACGACCTCTTAAGGGGAAGTGTTAGACAATTTTCTTGTACTTTCAGTTTTTGAGCCATAACATTTATTCAAATTTAATTATCAAAATTTTCTCTTCGACAAAGCATTGCATATATTCTTGGTAAACTGCTTGACACAAATAATAATAGAATATTTCATTAATTTGTCATGCAGCACCATTGCAAGATAATTACAGGTTAAATTTCAAGAATTCCCTTCCAATGATCCTGCATGATAAGTAAATGAAAGATTCCATTATTATTTATGTCAAGCAGTTTACCCAGAATATATCCTGTACTTTGTCGAAGGGAACATTTTGGTAATACAATATGAATAAATTTTATGGCTCAAAAACAAAAAATACACGAAAATTGTTTAACTCTCCCTTGAGAGCAGTCTTCGCCGGTGTCAAATTTCCACGTTTGACGCGTGGGAATAGCGTAGCGATAAGATTCAGCGACCCATGTTTGACGAGAAGCATATCGCCTCTATTCGCAGCACGCCAACCTGGCGTGTGATGTTTTCCTTGTAGTCTTCTACACCGTCCGTGCGTCAGTCAAGGAGTCCTCTTAAAGAATGTGGTAGATAAATTAACGCTGAAAATAACTTTTTATATTTACGCGTTTTTGAAAGTCGCTGGAAAAACTATAAACCAACAAACCTAGCTAATGATTAGAGGTACGTCAATTTCGCAAATACATGCCAGGTCAGGTTGAACACCAAAAATATATACTTCATAATCACGTGTGCGATTAGCTGGCGGCTGTCACGAAACACATTTGACTACTGCAAGCCAGTAGTAAATAAGGAAATGATTCATAGAGCTATCGCTTGTAATGTTGTAAGCCAATGAATAATCGACTGCTTCCAGAGCGTGTACAGGACTGAGCAATCTAGGCTACTGCCAGATGAATCCACGATATTGACGTACCTCTAATAATGATACTTGCATAACTTTATGAGCAAACATTCGCCCAGAATGATGTATTTGTTAAGCGTCATCTGTTTCACCGTAATATTAAATGTACGAGATTTCGGCCTCAGAAGTACATTATTCGAAAAAACATTTCTGCTCAGAAAGTTGGTAAAACCCATTTGTAGGATAGTTTTTTTTTTTTTTTTACCAAGTTGACATTTAGAAACCTACAATTTTACTTTAAACATATTCTTTTATAATTGAGTTATGTATCACGCCCTCTTACGTACATGTTCGCGATCCCCAGCCGAGCTTACAGAGCTGCCAATAATTTATCATATCAAGGCTTCCCACTATTAATAATAACACTTTATTAAAAATTATCAGTTGAATTATGGTACAGTGGTGACTTTAAATAAAAGTAAATGTTAACTCTAGTCTCGTGATTATGTGATTGTTTTTTATAGTTAGAGACCTGTAAATATCGCGCTTTCTTTTAGGCGCAAGCAAGAGTTCCAGCAACTATGGGTCTGTATCACGTTCACAATTGGCCGTTGCCTTACTCGACAATTCCTGGAAGTAACTGGGCCAGTAATGAAATTGTAACTGAATACAAGCCCATTTCACAGTGTCAGCGAGCAGATAATAAACAGCTGCTGTCTGCACTATTTCACATATATTCTTGGAGGCTAGCCTAAGGGTCAGTGAACCGGCGAATTTTTCCGGCCTCTATTTATAGGTTTATTTTACACGCGGGTAATTTGAGACTGGACACATTTTGATGAGTTCATGCTCCATATTCACGTTGCTGAACTGACCACTTGATTTAGTGGAGAGAGGTGGACTGGAATGTTATACCTCGTGACCGAAGTGAATAAATAAAGGGTTTATTCTTATTTTACACTCTTCTTGCTTTCTTCTAGTAGAATTCCTGTGTTGGTCCAAACCACGGCCGTAGAAGAACAGGTCTGGACACTCGCCTGGAAACTTGACCCCCTTGTTGTTTGGCTGCAGTTCACCAAGTTACCGAAATATTGGGTTTTATTGGCGCTGCAGTTAGGGCGGTCGGACTCAAACTCCGCCCACTTCCTCCCCACTAAGATAAACAATTTATCAAAACGTATTTTTTTATCAATTTATGAAATACTTCCTTCGCTCACAAATTTAAGAAAAGGCTCCAGCAATCTTTATTTACTTTATAAATTTAACAATGGAAAAAAGTGGACGGAGTTTTGAGTCCGACCGGCGGGAAAACAGCGCCAAAAAGTACAACATTCTCGGTAACTTGACGAGCTACAGCCAAACAACAAGGGGGTCAAGCAAAATACATTGGTAGATAGGCGAGTGTCCAGACCTGTTCTTCTACGACCGTGGTCCAAACGGATATATTATTAGTCTTTTTTTTTTTCTCAGATCAGAAATTTCAGTACGGATTTGTAGCGTTAGGATTCTCAATACTTTTAAGACTGACTGTGCCACAATAAAAGTAATTTTCACAGAAAGCTGCCAATTCATGTACTTCTTACACAAATCTTCACTATAGTAGGGCTGTTTTGCTGCATTCAGGATTATAAATCTTTCTCTATTATAACCATCAATCAAACGTTGCCGGTAATTTGCATTGAAATTAACAATTCTTAGCTCTGTTGATCACTAATTTTTTTACAATTCTTACATGCTTTTTAAGCTTATACGTTAGCATAGAAGTAATAAAAATTATATTAAAACTACATTCGCCCTACTAGCATATTAATTACCCCATTCCTTAAAATCTCTGTAATGCAAGACCTAAAAAATTTATTTGTTCAGAGATTGCATGCACCGAGTTTAAACACACGAACTATTTATGTCTTTTGAGTTCAATACTGTTTTCATTTCACAAGTGCAGTCAAAGTTGACAAATATGGAAAATCTGTGCACCAGAAAGAACTAGAGTTTCTGAACTTAATATACGCATGCAACGTCCAAGAGATGAGAATTTTTTTACTATAATTAACTTACTTGCTATGCTGAACAAATGAGTCAATGTTTTAACGAGTGACTTCACAAGCTAATGAACATCATCAAATAATTTCACGTCCGCTACAGTCACAGCAGTAATTTGTGTAATTTTCCCTCGGGGGCTTGTATTCGTTTGCGCGGAGGATGAAATATTTTTCCCTCACCTCGAGCTGGAGGAGGGGGTAAAAAAGAAGTGGAAAGGGAGGGTGGGAGGTGGAGTGGGTGGGCACAGGACTTGTAATTGGCGAGTGGCGCGTGTCGACAAATGGCCGCCATCGACCAAACAAGAGCTGGGATCAGACGTCGCTCTCCAGGCCGGCAATTTACGTCCACGAGTAATAGCTTCTAGTTTCGGGATCCTTCCTTTCATCCGATACTCCATTGTCTCTCAGGCCTGGTTTCAGTGGCGGCGTCTGCTGGAATTCAGCTGCGGGATAGAGTAACAAACTCTAAAGACCAACTCTGGTGAATAAAGGATGCTGTCAAATTGCATGTGAACACTTTCCCAACTTAAAGTTATCTGCAGATGTATCTAAACTACCCGTACGATTGTGTCTATTAACGTGTTCATACCACTGATGTGAGGATTATTATAGCATTCCAAAAAATAACTATGTGTATGCCAAAATGAATTATCAATGTTACAGGTAAATATCTCCAGTTGTTTAGTTGTAGCATTAAACCCACGACATAGAGTTACACTTAAAATAAGGAGTGTTTTTCGGTAGATTTAGTGGAAAGTAACGTTATGTCTGAATTAATTAATTTTTTACTCGAGTAAAAATGATCAAAACTTGGCGCTATCAACTGGTATATTTATTTAAGCAATCCTTAAAATTTACAAAACGAATGTCGGCCTATGCTAGTGATTATGCATGTACAGTACATTATGTTAGCAGAAAAACAGTTTGGAAACGAAGACAAAAATATTGTTAAATTGTAATGTCGAAATTAAATCTTTCAGTAGTGAGGATCAGTTTCCGCCATTTTGAGCCTACATTCCGAAGGAAAAAGTAGACTTATAGTTCACTTTCCTGTCCGTATGTGTGTGTTTGTGTGTGTATCTTTAAAATCTGTTGAACCAGTGGACCTAATTTCATCAAACTTTGTACGCAGATAGTACTTGTAACCTGACATGACTTTTATATATATCATTTAAGCCCTGTTAATTTTATCAAAATGGCGGCCATTTTAACATTTTCTATCAAGCTAGATATTTGGGAAACGTTATTTTAGAATTTCATTTAACTTGCTACACACATACTACACACAAAGCTGACTTTACTTTTGTGTATTTCGTTCATCTTGTAATTTTATTTTCAAAGTGACGGCCATTTCTTGTTTTTTTTAGCACAGTATTAGCCTACATATCTTAGAAAATATTTTTCAGGATTTCATCAAACTTGGTACACACATAGGCCCTACTACACATAGAGTTGACTTGACTTTTATGTATCTCGTTGATCCTGTGTACGTATTCTGAAAATGACGGCAAATTATATATTTTCAGCATAGTATTACATGCCGTAAAATTTTTTTTTTTTTTTTTTTTCATAATTTCACCAAACTTGCTACTCATATACTTCAAATAAAGCTGACTCGACTTTTGTCTAATTAGTTCATCATGTGTTCATATTTCTGAAATGACGGCCATGTTTATATTTTTAGCATAGTATAACATATCTTAGCAAATATTTTTCAAAATTTCATCAAATTTGGGATAAAAATAAACCTGACTTTACCTTTGTGTGCTTCGTTTATCCTGTGTAATTTTATTTAAAATGGCGACCATTTTAATATTTTTTAGCATAGCATTACATATCATAGAATTTTTTTTCAGAATTTTATCAAATTTGGTAGACATATACTACATACAAAGCTGACTTGACTACTTCGTTTAACTTCTGTTCATATTTTTAAAATGGCGGCCGTTGTTATATTTTAGTACAGTAAGTCATATCTCAGGAAATATTATTTTCTGAATTTCATCAAATTTAGTAGACACTTACAAATTAGTAATGTGACATGAGTTTTCAACATTTTATTTATCTTGTGTTAATTTTTTAATACATGGGGTCTTTATTTTTCTTAGTTTGACGTAACAGAGATAATTTTTTTTCCAATTTTTTGAAATCTTGGTTCACATATGCAGCTTGAAAATTTGACTTGACATTTATTATGTGCTTTTCGTTGATTTTATATTAATACTTTCAAAGCGGTAGTAATTTTTTATATTTAGAATAAACTGACATCTGAGAAAATTTATTTTTTATGAATTTTATTTAGCTAAGTACACATATACTGCTTAGCATACTAGCTTGACTTTGGTTTAATTCGTTAATCATGTGTTCGTATTTTATATTGGCGGCCATTTTCATATTTTAGCATAAAGTGACATATTAGAGGAAATATTTCTCCGATCTTCATTAATCTTGGTAAGTATATTCTACACAGTTGACTGGAGTTTTGTGTATTTCGTAAAATTTTTGGTAGTACTTAAAAATCTGCGGCCTTTTTTCTTTATAATAGGAAATCATCGTAGAAAATTTGTTCCCCAATTTTATCAAACAGGGTACGAGTATATTACTCAGTAAGCTAACTTAACTTTTATATATTTCGTTTATCATACGTCTAAATTAACATTTTTATTTAATGTTTCTAGATGTACGTAAACGATTTTAGATTTGAAGGTTAATATGCGACAACTTTGAGGAAAGTAGGTTTATCAGTTATGCTGATGACGTCTTTTTAAACATGGAACCTCTGCATTTAATTTCGTCTACAAATTTTCTATAATGTTTTATGCTTCGACGAGGCAGAGGGAATAGTTTTCACATTGTAGGCAGTTGGCATTTCTTGACTACTATTGCTTATACTATACCTAGGACCATTCGTAAAAAAAAATTAATTTCTTCCTATGGACGGTTACTAGCCGAAAACTAAAAAAGTAGCGAAGATGTGCCAGTTTGGTAACACATAAGAACGTAATATATGTGCCACGTCAGACGTTATTTTTAATAAACCTCACTGTATGGAACTTACAGAGAAAATTTAAGAATTCGAAGATGTCAAGTACTGATCCCCCTTAACTCTAACCGGTCATATTAAGACTTAAAAACGTGATCGCTTATTAAAGCCAGATTAAACCACTGCTGTTATACGACACATATGGTAGATACCAGTTGCCATGTAAAAATGTCAGTGTACGTGCTTACGAACTTAGAAACTAATCCTGTAAATGTATTTGTTTCGAACGTTCTTCAGCAAGAAACAGAACACACGTTTTGCGGTTAAGGGGAAGAGTTCGCGCAAAGTTTTAGTTATTATAATAATTTTTTATTTGTACTAGATATTGTTTGTTTTATAGAAATTTATTGTGACTGTTTCTTACAGTAATGAAATTTTTCTATCATTCATATGTTTATGTAGAATGGCACGTTAAAACCGAAATTTCCATAAATCGGTTTTACACAAGAAACCAAAACCAACTGACTTAACAGAAATGAAATAATTCACACTGGAGGAAATGTTAGCGACTACGTCTAGACATGGATAAAAACACTACATTAATTTTTTTATATTGAAAAACACAGAAAATTGATAATTTTTATTGCAAATTCAAAAAATTTTCAAAAAACACAAAATATATTAAGTGTAGATTTTTATTCGTGTCTAGACGTAGCCCACAACACTATTCTTCGGTGAAAATTGTTTCATTTCGGTATGCAAGTTGGTTTTCGGTTCTTGTATAAAACCGTTTTATGCAAATTTTTGCTTTGAAATGTCAATATACAAAAGCTTTGAAAGCTAGACAATTTTCATTACTGTAAAAATAGTTACAATGTATGTCTATTAAACAAATAAAGTCTCTATGAAAGAATTCTTCAGTGGGAGTGCATGGCTGAATTTGGTTTCTTGAACATAATCCATTGCGGTATAGTTGACTGTCATCAGTCGTATTCGTGTTCCTGAACCCCGTGTCTCCACCTGATGACGGAAACAGGTTCCAGTTCCCAAAACGTCGTTCTGCCGTCTGTCTGGAAAACTACTGTGTTTTTGTTTCGTCTCGTCGTTGTGTCGCATGTTGTTTCTGTTCGTGTCTGGTATCTACTGTGTTTTTGTTTCGTCTCGTCGTTGTGTCGCATGTTGTTTCTGTTCGTATCTGGTACCTACTGTGTTTTTGTTTCGTCTCATCGTTGTGTCGCATGTTGTTTCTGTTTGTGTCTGATATAATGCTGGTTTTGTTTCGCCTCATTGGTGTGTCGTATTTTACTTTTATTTCGTGTGTCGTACATTTTTTTTGTTTGTCACTTTGCCAAAGCAGACCGCAAATCTGAGTTCTCTGCTATGGTGGTGTCATGGGTTTATCTTTTGATTTTTTAATTTTATTATTTCGTATTTGATTGTCTTTATTTTCATTTGAGTAGATTACAATTATGAAAATTTATTTTGTATGTATATCCTGTTGACTAGAGCATACTCCGCTTAATTATGTTTTTCTATTAGCTTTAGTTTTCTTTGACTCTTCATCTATATCGCAGTGGAGTATGCCCAAGAAACTAAATTCAGTCAAATAAAGTCTTATACAAATACAAAATGTATTAAAACAATCAAAATTTTGCATGTAGCCCTCCCTTTTCCACCTCCTACATATAGTTATTTCTCTTAACGAAAACTACACGAATAAAAACAAAACTGGGAGTCTTAGGGTGGATTGCAGAGTCAAGTGAGGAAAATCTTGAAGTAAAGGTGAAACTAAGGAGAACTTGAATAAAATCTAAGAATTTTTCGTTTGTCTTGCACAGTCAGAAAACTGAGATATCTCAGTTGAGGTGAAGTGTTACCACAATATTCGCGAGGAAAATAATTTCCCTCCGTGCATCGTCTTGCGACTGTAGTTAAAATGTATATTATTTTCAATTTATTATGCACAAAACTTACGTGACGGTGATTTGTTAATTTATATTTAGTGTTTCGCATACTGTAAAGCTGAAAAAATACAAAATAAAAATGACAAAAATACGTCGTTGTTTCTGTTTATAAAATGGTATCGTAACCATTTTGCTTGATAACAAAAGTGACAGTAAAAAAACACGACAATGCTTTCATGTAAAAATCTACAACGAATATAAATTGTGTTGTAGATGCGAGTGCAGTCTTTCATTTACACCATGTATATGTTCCTCCTCTAAAATATTAAAATTAAATTTAAAATAAGAACATTACTCTCTGCCATGTAGCATTCGAACCTCAATTTACGCCCGCCATAATTGGTTTACAGCCTGAGAAGCTCTTAAGGAAGGTCTGAGGACACCTTAAGAAATTGTTAGTTTTTCCTTACATTTCACTCACTTTCCGTCTCACACATGAAAATTTCTTACAGTTCACCCAGAGAGGCCTTAGAATTTTCTCAATATAATTGTGCAGTCGGCCCCTTAGGGAGACACGCATTAAAAAGTTTTGAAGAAAAGTGCTGCGATTTAATACAACTTCTACAAATCTGTACACTGAAACGAATCTCCGGCCTCCTTAGCGTTGTCGGTTAGGCGCCGGTATAGAGTGTGGGAGGTCCTGAGTTCAAGTATCGGCTTGGGAATGGATGTTTTACTGTCTCTTCTTCTCACTTCACCCTCATCGGCTCGTAAGAGTAAGTGGACGGTAGCTTTCTCTTTACGTTTGATTTCGAGGATGGCGATAAGTCGAATATAACACATCCGTCAAACACCTCATCGCCTCTAGGCGCAAAGGACTAAACTAGCGTGCAGTGTTTCCGTAGAAACAGTTTTCCAATGGGACTTCAAATGATGACCCTGTTGTTTTATGTGTGGAAAGTTTGTGGTAACGTCCAGTGCAGGTTTCAATGGCTTAATTTTACGATTATTATCAATATTTTCTCAGCTACAGCAACGAGAAAAAGCCATTTTTAGCACTTTTGAGTCAGAGTGAGTGAGAGGTTTTGGTCATCGCTTAACTTCGAGGTCTCTAGCGCAGGTGAGGGGTGACATGAGGTGAGTATGGCGGGGCGCCGGAATGTTAATGGCGGGGGTAACGGGGGATTCCCGATAAAACCCGCCGCCCAGCGGCATCGTCCGACACGATTCCCGCTTGCAGAAATCTGGAGCCCGACCTCGCCGGGAATCGAACCCGGATCGCCTTGGTGGGAGCTTGGGAACCATGTTTTTAAGAAGCGGACAGAATTTTATGAATCATAGGAACATATTTTGAAGTGTGTCTTCTTTTCGTAGATAAACGCATTAGAAACATTTTCAACAGTTATACAAGAAGAAATACTTTCTGTACCACGCTACATCACGTCTCAGGCGCCAGACCCACTAGCAGCTGTTCTGGCAAACTCAGCTGTTTTTTATTTCCTATGTCCAAAATATTTCGTTTAATAGCGTAATACTATTTCAAAAATCATTGAGCAGAATTACATGTTGTAGACTTTCCATTATTGTTCTATGATTTAAGATCTAGTTAGTAAATTGATGAATCCGAAATTTTAAGGGTTGGATCTCTTGAAATGAACTATCGTAGAGTTCGCCGAGAGACGAAATGGAAATAACTACATGAAAGTTAACTCCTGTGATAGGAATTTTTTTCTTTCGTATGGCAACAGTAGTAACGTCGCTTCTGAGAACAATTTTTTTGTTGATTTTATTTTACCGTATGAAGTGATGAATAAGTAGCGAGTTAAATAACAGAATTGCACGTACGCTGTTTTTATGAATACATGAAATAAAGCCACAGTTGCAAAAAAAAGTGAATTTCATTTTGGTGAGCAATTTATTGTTTATTTTAAATACCTCTAAATATGCCGAATGGAGTTTCCGATAAAATATAATGTCGGACGCGCGTTTAAAAAGCTCTACGTTCATTCCCTGGGCGTGGTTGGTTTAAAATGGAGCCGCAAGCTTGGGAGTAGCAATAAAATAACGCCACATCACAGAGAGGAAATAAATTTGAAATTCATATTGGAAACGGCTAAATCCTCGCATCCAACACAGTCTCTTACGCTCATGCATAAGTAATTGTAGTTGCAACACGCCGGAGCGTGGCAGTCCGTGAAAACACATCCCTGAAAAATAAAATAAAAGTTTGATCTGTGTGATGTGTTGGTAATGGAACGTCCCACAAATAACACCAATGAATGTTTGTTGAATTCTGTTTGTATCCACTCACTGAAACGAGAACAACACGCACTAAAATCTAAATCGTCTTAATTTTTTAAAGGGATTATTTACAACTTCCGTTCGGAGGATGTGAAGTGTTAAACTGTAGCTAAATATATTTACTGGCATTTTAAGCAGTAGCGAACACGTTTTAACTTAACAACGTTACTACAGCTAGTATGTGCGTCGACATGCTATCGTCCTCATTCTATTAATAACATATTTACGAATGAATAATCTTTTATTTACTGATTCTGTCCACGAGAGGCCACCATACAATAGAGGGTGCAACTACAGTCTCGTATTTGCTAAATTTTTAGCGCTTGAAATTTTTCAAGGTTATGTATTCACATGTTCGACATTTGATGGCGTAAGTACATGTAGCTTCTATTAAAAGTTTAAGGACACCATTATATTCAACTAATAAAAACCATTTGGCCTTATAATTAATCCTATGGGACCTGATTATTAATGACATTTGGATAATTGTTTCAGGCAAAGTTCAGAGTTAAATTTGTAAAAAATGTTTTGAAAATAGGACAGTTGGTTTAAAAGTTAACTCTTTTTTTCGTTTATTAAAACAACATATATATTTTTTACACTTTAACGTATTTCCGGAGAAGTAAAAAAATAAAACAATGGATTATGTATATCCTAATTTTCGGGCGGAAACATATAACCCTAAGGAATAATTATAACCATAAAATAACTCTGTAGTTTAATTCTACAAAAAATAATATGACGTTAATGACTTTAAAAATAATTATAAAAGATGTCACAAAACTGGGCAAGAAAACAATCTTTGGCAAACGTGAAACCACTCCGACTTCGGTATCCTGCTCGGTGCGACAGAATAAGTCAGTGCCAAAGATTGTCCTCTTATCTTGCCCGGTTTTGTGACAACTGTCATATTTTTTTCGTCCTGGGGTTTAAAAAAGCATACCTGCCAGGATTCAAGATATGACGCGCGGACAGTAACCCACAAACACAGATCTGGACGTCCGAGAAGAACACAGTTGATTTTCTCTAACAAACCAGTGTCTACATCTACGGATTAAATATTTATTGAAAATTTTCAACCTTGGATTATTTACGGCGTTTGTTTCGTATTGTCGTCTTTGCTTTCTGTAAATATATGATTCAGCTACGACGTATGTACCTATATTAAAGGTTTTCATTCAATTACGTGCAATAATTTTATAAATCATTCAAATATCACACGGAAAATAAATCGCTGAGAGATTAAATATTTGCCAGCAAAAAAAAAAAAAAAAAAACTATCAGCAACAGAAACTATAGGCAAAAAATTTTTTTTCGCGTATCTATTTATCTGTGCTGCTTCCCGGCTGGTTGTTATGAGGAGAAATATATGCAGAATCTACCAGGGTGTTAGCAAAAAAAAAAAAAAAAAAAGTAGGAGAGTTTATAGAGGTTACAAATTCCGCCCTCCTCACCAATTGTGACTAATACTGAAGACAAGTACCTTAAAAATTTAAAATAAAAGGGGTGGTCGGTGTTCATTATATTGTTCTCAATATAATCCCCCCTCTTTTTTACACAAAGCCTGGTGGTTACACCACTGGTGTCTATGACCTTGTAAATGATGACCTTACTAAAATTTTCAATACGAATGTGAGTTTGTTTGTTTGTTACGCTTTCACGCCTAAACCACTGAACCAATTTTGATGAAAGTTCGTATAGAGGTATATTGGACCTTGGAGGACATGTGCTACTTTTCATGGCGAAAATAAAACTTGATGGGGTGAAATAGAGGATGAAATTTTGTATAGGCCTGCCAGCTGATTCCCGCACCATGAAAATTGGTACGCATAGATATTTGAACGTGGAGAATATTTTCGCTATATCTGCTCCTCTGTAACTGCACTAGACGACGCTGCAATCTTGGGGCCGCAGGTCCCGGGAACATACAGACTTAGGAGGCGTCAACGCAAGAGCGACGGTGAGGAACCGAGGCGTACTATGTCAACTTCCCAAGTGATTCACGTGTGGCGTCTTTTCTAGGGGCAAATTATACGCGAACAAAGTCGAGTGTGCTTTGTTTTTTCAATGATCTTTAACACTTATTTAAGTACATCAACAGGAGCGAAGCCGCGGTAAGAGCTAGTGTCTGTGTGTGTGTGTGTGTGTGTGTGTGTGTGTGTGTGTGTGTATATATATATATATATATATATATATATATATATATATATATATATATATATATATATATATATATATATATATATATATATATATATATGTCTAAATTGTTGCGTAACATTTCGACAAATTTAGTAACACCTTTCATTTGACGTATAAGCCTTTGGTTAAATTCGATGTGAGATATGATAGGATAGGGCTTTACGGCCCTTTAACAACGAGATCTTAAGAACTGACGATGGTAAAGTGAGGTTAAGAGACAACACAACAGCCGTTCCCGAACCGGGATTAGAACCTAGGACCTCTCGCACCGTAGACAGGCGTTTGAATTTGAGGAAGCGTTTAAAGAGTGCGTTGGTTTCATGTACAAGGACAAAATTAATTGTTTTTTATTGCGCACAAGCACGCTGTTGGTGAAATATACTTTATGTGGACCATTACATTACCATAAGGTAGCGCTTTACGTTATGTTGACGTTACGATTTTATGAAACGGGCGAGTGGAAAATTTTTTGTCGGCACTTAACATCTTGAACTTCGGCGCTTTGGAGGGGTGGCATGATGTTGGTATGGAGCAGCGCCGTAATGAAAGGAGACTCCCGAGAAAACCCGCCGCTGGGGGCGCATCGTCCTGCACTATTCCTAAATGCGAAAATCCCGGGACAGACTCCGATCGCCTTAGTGGGAGGCCAGCGCTCTGACTCATACTGTACACTTTGTTACGGCACCAAACGTTTAACTTTTGAGAGGAGTGATTCACATACACTGTGTTGCTTACGTTTTCTGCTATGTTTGGTGGAATGAATCGAATTAGCGGAAAGAAAATAGCAAGGACATATTGCTTACCTTGCCATTAATAAATAGCCCATAAAAATGTTCTTCAGCAAGGGGGAAGGGAGGTCAAAGTGTCAGAATGCCCTCGGCCCAGCCTGAATGGGGCCGCGGCCTCTTGCCTTAAACTCTGAGAAAAAAATTTATTATTTTTATTTTACCGTTGTTAAATACGATTGTATTAATAGTGTTGCTACGTTTACATCGCTATAAGGATCCGTAACTTGTTTTACAATGTTGTTAACACAAAATGTGGATTAATTACATTTGAAATAATTAACAATTAGTACGTAAACATTTTTCATTAAAGTTTTTATTCAGACTTTAGGGGCTCCAAACAATTCCCGGGCCACTGAAAGAAAAGTATTGTTGTAGGGACCATACTTGTGTTAAAATAGGGACAACAGCCCAGTTAGGTTGTCTGTATTATCTGCTTTGTTCTGTAGAAATAACAATACGTTCTGTAAAAGAAATATGTTCGTTACTCCTTCTGCAGAACATATTATTATTTCTATAGAACATATGATTATAGGAACAATTACGATAGTAACGATACCCTAACTGAACTGTTGTCCCTATTTTAACAGAAGCATGGTGCCTACAACAATACTATTCCTTCAGTGCCCCCAGAAACCTTTCTGCGGACCTGCATGAAATGGTTGTGTCGCAGAATTTCTGGCAGATAAAATTGCGTGTGTTGGAAAACTGTGCTTTGCGGATCTGTTTAGCCCCTCGGTTGATACTCTCCCCGGAATCAGTTCGGCGACAAAAGCCTCCCTTCTCCAAGACCACCGCCGTCACAGCCACCCTAGCGACTTCTCCGAGGGGTGGCAAGGGGTCGATATGAGGGTGTCTGCCTTGCGAGGGGCGGATCACGAGAGAGAATGCGCTGAAGAGGGTTGAAGAGGGCGGGGCGTGGGTGGCGCGAAGACGGTTATTTACCCTCCGCGTGCCACTCTTTTGTTTTCACCCGCGGCAGGCGTGAAAGGGGCTGGTTGTGGGCCGACATATTCAGGGACCCTGTCAGCCCTCGCATCCTATATCCTCGTTCTTCGCGCGAAGAACTAGGCGGATCCTTGGCACCACGGAGACGTCAGCGCGGCGCCTCTGGTGTGGCGCGAGCATCGCTCTTTAGATTTGCAATGGTTTCAAAAATATTTTTTTAAATTAAAATTAATACTTCTATCAACAATTCATTCCTACAGTTTTAAGACTTATATATCATAGTTTGTATCTGAATTTTTCTGTTGCAATACACCAAACGGATTTTTAGATTTTTGCCCCTGAAATATATTTTGTGGCCAAAATAAGCCAAAAAGAAGCTAAATAGATATTTGCTACCAATCTGTATTTTATTTTTAAAAACGCTCCGGCAAAATTGTGTATCGTATAACTGTAAACAGTCTCAATTTTTTTTAAGTATATGGTTTAAAAATATTCGAATTATTAGCAATTGTTTGAAAAAAATGGACGGTAGCTTTCTCTTTACGTTTGGGGCACGGGAACGGGGAAGGCAATAAGTCGAATATAACCCGTGCGTCAAACACCTCATCGCCTCTAGGCGCGAAGGACTAAACTAGCGTGCAGAGTTTTCAAAGAAACAGTTTTTCAATGGGACTTCAAACGATGACCCTGTTGTTTTATTTGTGGGAAGTATGTGGCAATGTCCAATGCAGGTTTCTATGACTCAGTCTTACGATTACGATCCATATTTTCTCAGATTCATCAACGTGAAAATACATTTTTTTAAGCATTTTTGAGGACCTTAAGAATTATGTTATTAAGAAGGGGACGGAATATTTTAAATCATAGGGTCATAGTTTGAAGGCTGTCTTCTTGTCGTAGATAATTGCATAGGAAACATTTTTAATATTTACACGTCTGACGCGCCAGGTTCGCGAAAGAAATCATTATTTTATTTTGTAGGAAATAGAGTTAGTTTTCTGGACTTTACTTGGGAGTTAGTTTTCACACCCTTCGTGCAATTGTAAACCTCAGTTTCAAACGAATCCTGTACATACATATTGTGAAAAAAACCGTCTGAAAAAGACAGTTGCGGCAACATTTGAGGGCTTGTAATTAATGCTCCCATCGTACAAGGTGTCTTCAAAGTCATCTTCACAAGAAGTCTGAAGTGTGTTTTCAATTCATAGATTATCATTGTGAACGCCCTTTTACTGGTCTCTGAGATAAAAAAAAAACGGAACCCCGAACACACTTCATGCAGTTCGATCTCCAGTTAGGTGACCGCATTAAGATGCTGCGTCAGCTGATTACTTAAAATTATTCGTTTTTGTACGATAAACGAAGGGTGTGACGAACAACAAACAATGCCTCTTTACAGAAACATATTATAGGATTAGATGCGAGTTACAGGACTAAATTGGAACTAGGAGATTATGGTGAGAGATAACTGTTATGTTAAATTTTAAATTAGTTTTAGTGTTTTATACTTACGCTTCAATATTTCAAACTTAATCTGCGTAATAAAAGCGAAGTTAAGATATTTTGGCAAGCGCTTAACATCTAGGTCTTTAGTTCTGGTGAGGGGTGACATGATGTGAGTATGGATGAACGTCGTGATGCAGGGGCGGGGGGAACGGAAGATCCCCAAGAAAACCCGCCGATCAGCGGCATTGTCCGGTATGAGTCGCACATGTGGAAATACGGCCGATCCCACCGGGAAATTCAACCCGGATCGCATTGGTGAAACGCGAGGCGAATTCCTTGGGGCACGAGTATTCCGCGTATTGATTCTAGGTCAGGCTGAACGTCAATGATGTGTACTTCACTGTCATTACTGTGATCGGACAACAGTTGTTTGATACACATTTGACGACAACAAACCAGTACTAAATAAGGAAATAAATTGTTGTGAACTCACGTGGTAACCTCTTGTGTTAGAAGCCAATGAATGCTCGACTGTGGCCGGTGCGTATATAGGTCTGAGAAGTCTAAGCTGCTACCAGATAAATAAACGAAATAATCGTGCCTCTATTGATACCCTATTGAAATATATACCCTATTGAAATATAAAATTAAGAAAACTCATGTT
>PNEQ01106763.1:39601-59755 GCA_003012365.1 Medauroidea extradentata
CCCCGGGGGGGGGGGGGGGGGGGGGGCTCACGACCCCTGCCGTTCCACGTACAAGCTCGCCAGCTTACTGGACTGGACGTGTGGACAACTGCCCCTGTGGCGCAGGCAACACCGCCCGACACTGTGGCCTCCCTCCGGGATGAATCTAGCTTGTTACCTTGTACCAACCCCCTCCAACCTTCTGATAGCGCTAATATTCATGCAAGAGGCTGTTAGGAGCCCTATACAGCAGGTACGAGATGCTGTGCCTGAGGTATGGAAACAGGCAGGCTATAAGAGCTAAACTGGCTGGTGCGTCAATAACTGTGCCGTCTTCATGCGCGGGTGCGAAAACGGCGTGCATTGTTATGGTCGTCGACTTTATCCTACTTTCTCACTTACGGAAAGTGCTTAGTAAGGTCCAGTGCATGCTTCTCTATTTTTGTTTTACGGTTACTGTTGGTATTTTTTACATACCAGCAGTCTGAAAAAACTATTTTAACAATTTGGAGGTGCCCCGGAACTATGTTTCTAAGCATGAAATAAATAAAACAAAAATAGAGAAGAGCACTTTAACATGTGTTTTCTTTCCGTAGACGAAGATAACGAACACACGTCTATTAGTATATCTTTAAAAGAAACTTTCTTCTAACAAGCTACTACAATGTTCAAGCACCAGCTGTTTAAGACTCGTAAAGGTCTTTACATAATTAAATACTTTAACATTTGACTTTACGTTTCTGTTACTTTCAGTAATTTGCCTAATATACAGTACAAACGCAAAGTTAAAATAAATACAGTTGAAAAACAATATAGAATCAGTTTTTTTAAACGGAATATTGTGATATATTGCTGTAAAAGCATATCATGTAAATATTATGAAAATTAACCCATTTATTTAAATGTTTTCCGTTTATTACACTATTTCTCGTAACAGATGTAAAGCCATATATTAACTAAACAGGTAATTTACGAATACTTGTCTTGTTTAACGATGTTCACAAAAATCTACGAGGGCATTTGAGACATACTTGTCACGTTTTTAATGAAATCTCAGTAATGTAGATTAAAACAATACCCAGAAAGGACATTTTTCATTATAATGTACATAATCACAATTGGTTCTTTGTAAATGGCCATCTTGAATTTGACTTAAGATTTTCAGTTTGTCGGAAACATAAAGTCGCAAAGTCAAGTGTTCGAGTCAAATGATAAAAGTTTGAGCTGTGTAACCACACTGAGGTTTGGTTTTTTATCTTTCGCTTTTATGAAATACTGAGAACGAAATTGTGGAATTTGCGATTATAGCAAAAATTCTCATTTACCTTGCGCTGCAGTCAAACAAGACAGTTAAACTTCTAAAATGTACTTATACCACAGTTTGTGCGACATTTTTTATAAGCATATTTGCAATACGTCTCACCGATTGCATCACAAATATACGTTAAATGTTGCAGCTACTCTGTTAGAAAAAATTTCCGTGAAATTACGGAAAAGTACAGGCAAAAAATTATCCAGAAATCTTCGTAAAGTAACGGACACTCAGTTTTTCTTGATAATGGAACCCACTGCAAAATAACGGACAATCCGTTTTCCACAAAAAAAAATTAAATTTCTTTAATCTACTAGCACTCCTTTTTCCAGAAATACTAAATTTTCTATATTAACTATGTGTTATAGAGATTCTGACGCACTATTTAGTATCCTGAAAAATTTTTCGAAGTTGCTGGGATTCAAACCCACGACCTTATAATTACCAGAAGCTCTAACTATTTAACCACAGTGACAATATATGAGTAGATAAGTTCCATGCAGTGGTAAGATATCAACTTTATAAGATACAACTTTTGTATTTGACATCCAAAATTCATAGTGATTATTAATACTACGTTTTTAAAAGCAACAGTAAAATGCCTTTAAAATTGTAAAAACATATTTTCATGAATTTATGGAAAGTTACTGTCAAACATCCGTAAACTGGCAATATGGACAAATTTCCGTAAACAAAATATTGCGGAAGCCACTTCCGTAAAATTACAGTACATTCCTGTAAATATTTCCGTGAATGTACGGAAATTTTTAACAGTGTATGCTTGTACTGTAACGCAAGGTAAATATAATTTGCTCTGTAATTGTGAATTCCACATTTTCCTTTTCAGAATTAAAAAAATGAAATAAAAGAAGAAAAAATAATATTGTGGCGACGAAAACCGAGACAGCCTAGCTTGTAGCCAGGGTGTTTCAATCTAGATTTAAAAATTACTGTTTCTTTGTAACGTAAGCGTTCCTTTATAATTTATCCGTTTTTGATGAAACTTTGCTAAATTGTGCGTGTGCTCGAGGTTTTCTCTAAACAAATAAAAAGGTGGGCACGGAATAGGGAGGCAGAACAGGGTGTCGAGAAACTTTTGTGAAATAAAATTGCTGAATTGTTATGCGTGCGCCACGCGAAGGTTATTGCAAAAAAAAAAAAAACATTTTAGCGAGGGAAGGGTGCAAAACGGAGCACTCGATAAACGTAATGGCCATTACGATGCATACCAGGTCATCTAGTGAGGATTAAATGTTTAATAAGATCAATACTCAATTAACAAATTTTAAAAATATTCGGCAGTAAAATGGCTTCAAAGTGTGTTCCGTAACATTTTTTGTATATAATTTACAGCTAAACTCTACGTATTAAGATTCCACTTTACAACTGATGTACAAATTCTTTGTTTTAAAGCCGTAATATTTGTTTTAGAGTATAAATAAAAAATTTTCTGTTTGAAGAACCAATTTAATGTATATATTATTTAACATGTTTGCACTAAATTTGTTTTATACGTTAAATATAATTTATAAACAGTGATAGAAAACAATTAGTATCCATTTTTTCTATCACAGTTTACAAAGTGCATTTAACGCATAAAACAAATTTAGTGCAATCATGTTAAGAAAACATACATTAAATTGGTTTTTCAAACAATATTTTTTGTTTATACTCTGAAACAATTATTACGACTTTAAAACAAAGAATTTGTACATCAGGTTTAAAGATGAATCTTAAGAATCAATAATAAAATAAATTACGAATTGTTGTATGCTGATATTACTATAATATTTAATTAAAACATTGATAATCTAACTCCATGGCTGCAATTTAAATAGGTACTGACCTTTAAAGTCTTCTAATGTTCGATTGTTTTTGTTCAGATTTTAAGTCGATTGTGTAGTTTTCATAGTACATAGCCTATATGGTAACATATCAAAAGTACCTGATCGTGTGAATGACAACATTATTCTAATATTTTACGTGAATACTGTAACTATCACGTAAGACACTGTGCATGGAAAAACTATTTCAATTCTAATTTTCATAAAATATACGTATTTCTTGATGTCCTCGCGGTGTTTGTGAAGTAAGATTTGGACTAATTGCTCAGCTGTGTTAACAATTTATATTAATTTTAAAAATTAAACAAAAATTAGTGTGAAACCATAGCCATTACGTGAAGTGGTAATGTATGTTATGTTTTATTTTCATTTGTAAGTTGATTAAAATAAATCTTAATATTTATATGAATTTTACAGTCTGTTTACTTTCTATAACTTTCAACAACTGTTATGTATAATCAGTAAATTGTAATACGCAAATAATTTCAAAAGTCTAATCTAAAACGTCCTTATATCTGATTGGTACGTTATAAAGCTAGTAACCAGGATTCGTCTTCAGGGAACAGGTAGAAGGTGAACTTACTTGTTAATTAGATTATTAGAATACAATTTCTAACGCAAACTGTAGCTTTGTCAAAATACTTTTACAATATGTTTCATTGTATTATATTTATGTAGGGGCCCACACAGGCTTATTTTAGTTAGTATTAAACAAAATATTATCAAAGCTTTTAAAATAAAATTATTTCTTGAATATATAGTTGCTATTAAAAAATCTACTTGAATTTTTGGAGAGTGAAAATGGTCTCTGTCTGATTTAATTCAATTCAAATAAAATAATACTTATGATAATATATTTAACGCTATAAGCTCTGCGATTTCTTCATCTGAAATTTTCTCAAAAATTGTTTATAGCAAGTTGTAAAATTAACTTACACTTTCGGTGTCTTTGTGACAGGCTATAAAACAAAACAAAATGTATTTTTATTTTATTTTAAATGTTCTCATACGTGTATAACTTCCACTGAATATCTTCTTTGCTGTGTTAAAGATTACAAGGCCACCAAAGTGCTATCATAACCTCCCACATTGAACACCAAATTACTAACTGCTGTACCTTACTTAGGTGCTCATTTCGTTCAGTGAGTATGATGGGAATTCACAATCGATATTATAAAATTTGAGCTTGATTAATCTTTGTATCAAAATGCCTCATATTTTTGTGCGCAAAATTTTTTAATGATTTACTGTAATTATTACATATACAGAGTTCAAATGTATGATTTTGTACGTGATGTAACAAATAAATAAGTAAAAAATTTCGAACTTCAATTATGCAAAAGCTAGCCTATTCACAAAAAAGTACTGCACGAATAATATTATTATTTAGTGGTTTTAACAACAACGACCAATGTTTCAGATGAATTTAAAATTTGAAACATTAAATGGCTTCAGTGCTGGTAAGAGAGCATCAGGCATGGATAAACTCTAAAAAAATTTTTAAAGAAATTCACTTATTTTTGAAAGCATGTTTAAAAAAAAAAAATAATGGGCAAGGCTGTGATATTTTCCAACTTTGTAAGGAAACACTTTTGCCAATGTGAAGCGTTTCTTTGTCGTATTATCTTGCCACGGAATTATATGAACAAACTATTTTCTTCACTAGCGATTTATCATAAACACATCCATTTACAAAATTAATTTTAAAAATGTCACAAAATACTACATTTTGGGATTGACGTACTGATTAATTTTTTAATATTGGCTTTGAAGACAGTACAAAGTTCGTATAATTTGTTTACTGGTATGTTATTTCAAACCCTCACAACAAGGCCTAAAACACGCGTGGAAAACGGCTGAAATTTGGAAGACAGCGTCCAATTTGGACGGGCACATACATTTTGCGTCCTCACAAATTCTAAATATGTCAATCAGTGGTATTTACTCAACGCTGAATTTATGATGTGAGATACCACCTAGAAGTGTTGAGAATTATTCCCGGTTCTTTGCCGACAAATGTTTATTTAAAAAGTCCAGGACTCTAGACGTGACGCTTCCTAAAATCTCCAAGAACAAAAAACACATTGTTATATGCCAGGTGTACATAAGTAATAGCAAAAAAAACCTTCTACTTGTCATCTCTCATCAAAAAGTAGGTAAATATAAATACGATCTGTATGTCGCCAAAGTCTAATATACTTAAGAGTGTATGAAGGCTAACCTTTCATTACAGTGCAACTTGAGCACACGTTTACTGCTTATTACAAACCATGAGTGAGTGAACTGTAGATTTCAGAGACATATGTACATGACATAATCATAATTCCACACTTAAAAGCCTTTCTTGAGGCAAGATCATTATGTATAAATTACCAATATATAATTTATGTTTTAATGAAGTCAGTATATTTCTCCAGCGTCTTTAAAACGAAATATATACACACGGATGAGTGTTTGTTGACCACATGCACCGCATTGAACAACCCGAAATAAAACTGATAAGTTAGATTTTAAAATTCCAAACATGGATATATACCAATGATCATTTGTGAAAGTTGGTGTATATTAACATATTATCACTCAGTTTTTAATTATCACCTTCTTACCATAATGTATAATCTAATACGTTTCCAAAGAACTGTTTTCGTTTAAAGTCACAGTTTTACATTTAAAAAAACATATTTGGAATGAAAGGTTTAGTTGTCAATAAAAATGCGTGACTAATTTTCTCAAGACGAAATCTAATGCCAGCTATAGCGAGACAAATGGACAAACACCAGTATGAATAACATACAAGCAATGAGAGAGATCAAAATACAAAATCTTCTTTATATCTTCCTCCAAGTTTTTCTGTTAGTTACAAATTCTTGTGGTGGTTATGTCGTTTTTATAAAACTGTCAGATTACTTACATTCAAAAGTAAAAAAAAAAGTACAATGCTTAACCTACAGAAATCAATATTACTTACAACTTTTAAGTTTGCTTCTTTGTTACTTTCCGCATTCAAACGTGCTATTATTGATGCTTATGTTAAAAAAAAAAAAATTACTGACTTTCTTGCGTATTCGAAAAGGAAAAGCCAAGCTAAAAAAATCATTTGTTGCGGACCGTTCTACATTTGCCTTCTGTATTCGTGCTCGCTTCAGCAGAAAAAGAATTGATTTGGCCAATGCAGGTATATAAATAAATAAATAAATAAATATATATATATATATATATATATATATATATATATATATATATATAGTGTATGTGTGTGTGTTTTGTAATTTTTTAGTTTCTTTGAAACCTAATTTTCCTTTATATTCTTTATGTCGTGTCGTTTGGAGTGCAGTTTTAAGTATAGACAGCAATAAATATTCAACTCATAATTATGAAATTACTTTCAAACTTTCTCTCCGGTGTTCTACAGTTTTCTGCACTAGGTAACGCATTTATGCATAAAATAAAACGTTCTGTTTGCTTCGGTGTGAAATAAACGCCAGAGGGCTACCACAAAGAGGATCTTCTTAACTATCGCCTGTAAGTGGTCCTTGAAATCAGAGTTGAGCTTCAATAATCATACTAATAACAGAATAGGTACATTGCATGTGTGAATAAAAATCAGTTATCCTGCACGCTCTTGTATTCATAAAATAGGCCTCAAAAGTTCGTAAATCAGTTTTGGTTACTGCTACGATTTTTCAGACAAATATTTCAGAATTTTACTGCTGCCGTTACGTTGAGCATGTCCGTCATTTATTATTTCTTTGATCGTGCTCTGTCATTTCACGTCAGTAATGCCAACAAACGTGATTGATTTGCATCCGTGTGGCAATCTGCCGGGAAGAAGGGGAAGTTGTAAATTGTTTTACAACGTCCAAGTCCTAAATTTTTTTTTTCTTTTTAATTTACAAGGTTTCAGTCCAGCTATCTGTGATTCCGTAAATTGGTTTATATTGTTGCGTCGCAAGTACAGTTTTTGAAACAAATAATCGCGCTGGTAAAATATTAGAAAACAAAATTGGGGCATGTCAGTAATCTACTGACATTACTCTTTCCCAAATTTACTAGCCTTAAAATCCTTATAAAATGACGCAAGCTTATTTCTCACTAAGACAAGTAGTTTTAAATAGGATTTTGATTTCCGATCGTATTTCCAGTTTTCTACCGAAGTCTGTAATGGTAATTTCGTTAACGTAAACATATCCAATATGATCCTGTTTGCTTTCGTTCTAGTGTATTTAAATTTTGGAATGGTATAATTAGCGTAGCATTTACGGACGGGAGACATTTGCATTCATTACCGCCCTAAAAAATAATAACTCACCACTGAAGTTTTCATACAGGCAAGCCGACAAAGGAGTTTTGTTTTATTTCCTTATGCATAGAGGTGATAAAGAACCAAAGCGTGTTCCTAGATAGTCCTAACCGCCCCTGCACCCCTGAACCAAAGATGTGCAATGCATTACTAACCGTATTGTTTGATTAATTACCGTGCTTGTGAGAAAATACAGCTCTACTCCATATTTTAAGAGCCAGCTTTTAATTACATTTTACCGCATGTAAAAAACCATATTGTTACTGAACAAACGATACATTTATACTTGCATTAATCACGTGGCGCTACAAAAATAACTGTACGGTATATTTACATTTCATGAGGAAACTTACATTTGCGTTTCCCTAACGGAATTCTTAACACAGGTCACGTTATAATTCGGATTTCTTTAGAGTGGCATATTTGTTTTCTATTATTTTAGGTTTTCCGTTTTCCCTGAATGCTCACTAATTATCTGCTCAAATTCTTCTGCAGTTTCATAAATTAGTTTTCACAATTTTAGTCCGCCAAGTCTTCAGTCATTAAGTTTAATCGTAATATCGCGTGTAAAATCGATTACCTTTGAATGGATCAATTATTTTAAGGTAGCTTTTAAAAAATAACTTATACCTGAAACTCATAAAATAATACTGTAATGTAAGAAATTTTGCCAATAATTATTTATTTTTAATGTGTGTTTTTTAAATGTAATTTTGAAATTTAATTTTTACATATATGTGTGTGGTTTCACATTTTATATTCATGTGCGTGTTACTTGAACTACGCAACAATTACATCGCCAGTCTGTCTTACATGAACTAAGACACAGGAATATGGTACTTTGTAAACTACTTCTAGTTGTTCATCTGAAATTTAACGTTTTTTCAGAGTGTAGGATGGTGTTTTTTTTTTTTTTTTTCGTGAAGGTTACTGTGTTTATTTTTTCGTTATGCTTTGTATTTATTCGACAAACTCAAGAAAGTAATTTTTTATTTTATTTATTATTGTGTTAATTTAGCATATGGTTCCTCTACATGTTTTATAGTTAATAATAACAGAAGATTCACACAATTCTACTTCATAATCGGTAACATCGTGAGTTTACAAGCTTGCAATCGAGTATAATATTTTAAACACGTATCTTTTCAATTATCATTTTCTCACTTTGGGACGTCTCTGTTGAAGGGAGTCTGTCATTGCCTCTCTGTATGTATGTGTATATATATATATATATATATATATATATATATATATATATATATATATATATATATATATATTGAGCTACGATAAGTTGATACATTTCTTGATTATTTTTATTTGCCTGCTCATTCTGCTGTATTTTTCCACCACATTTGATTGTACTATTTTGAGCGGGTGAGTGATTAGAACTGGCATGAAGGACACATTATCTTCCGAGAAACCAACCCACACAGACAGATAACATTTATGCCAGATCACATTACACACCATATCAACAATAGTAGAAAGAACAATCAGATTAGGCAGCTCTGCTTCATGGTCAGTGATTGGCTGTTTTTAACTCTCTACATATTTGGGATCTACCCTCTAATAGTAGACGGGTGGTGTCGCAGTGTCGTTATTCTCATTGGCCCAGTGAAATGAGTGACGCCTCTACAGGAATGCGCGCTGACAATAACTACGTACCAGAGCTGCAGATGTGAACATGAGGCATTGAAACAAAATGTTGCACATATCTTTTCGCCAAAAACCATTGCCTCTACCTACAGCTACATTTGCATGATATCAATAATGCTATTTTTCTTCTTTTATTCGTGTATATTTTTACGTAGGGCCTTAGGAGTGTTGTGTAATCTGGCACCGCCATTATTCAAGTCCTGCGCACGCCCACGGAAGTTGTTAGAAGAATGTTTAAACAGATCGAGCAGCATTTTCGGTAAGGTATAGGATTCCTCGTTATTTCGCATTTTGTAAGTAAGAACTTTGCTCGGCCAAAAGGAGAGCATCCCAGTCGCTTTACGTAATTGCGGCCGACGAAAAGTTGTAGCTACTTGCAAAGTGCCAGTTTGTCCTGACAGCCTGGTCTGTTGGGTGGGATTTGAGAGTTGTGGGCGGGCGCAGAATTCCAAGGCAGCGAAAACAATTTAGGTATTACTTTCAGCAGGATCCTTTGTACCTCACAGCCGTGGAGGAAAACAGAAGACGGAAGCAGTTCTATATATAGACGTAGGAAGACAAAGATCCAAGCGAGGAACACAGGAAAAGAAAGAGGTTCCGTGTCAGAACGAAAGAGAGGTGGCTTATAAACTGGAAGTCGGTTTGCAACGGGGTTCTCGTGTTTCCCAAAACAAATAACTCGGGGATGTGGAACTCAGCGGGGGGGGGGGGGGCGCTTCTTTGAAAACTCTTTGAAGAAAGACTCTGTTCTTTCGCCCGTGCTCATCTCCGGCTGTTCGCCCGCCTTTGTTCGCGCGTTATTGCGTGTTTTTCTCTAACCCTTCCACGTCTGCCCGGATAATTCAGTCTGCCTTCCTGGACTCCGCTGTAGGTAAGAGTTGCCTACTTTGAAACTGTCTATTTCTAGAACTGCGTGATTGTACTCATTAGCAGTCCTCCACTCGGTTGCCGTGATTAGAAAAAACGTCGGCGTAACAAAAGAGCATACATTCACCGCCTTACAGCTCATATGCCCAGGGACAATAAAATATTTTAATAATTTCCGTAAGCAACACTAGGTTTAATTTTGGTCCATTTAGCAGAAACAAGTCATGTTTCTGATAGCCACTAAATTTTTAAAGCTTTTTGTTGTTTTGAAAATGAAAGACAGCTATAAACGTTTTTATTGTTACCTTACACTGTTTTGAAAGTGTTATCTCTATGGCCAAACCGCATGACCTTGAGACATGGTTTTTTGAGGTTGGCTTCCCCGTAGGCAGCCACTAAGAAGAGATTTTTCGAAATTCGAAAATTAAGTGCGTGAATAGAGACGAAACATGATTTCAACGAATTCTACATATTATTAACCTGATTACCTATCGTTATTATCTTTGATTAAAAATATAGCGTAAACAAACACACATTACGAGATTGTTCGTTTTCTTTTTTAAAAACTAAAATTAAAGGAATAAAAAACCGTACAATGTGTTTTTTAATCAATCTTCTATTTCTCTTGAACCATTTGAGATATCGAGGTGATTCTAGCTTCAGAACGATGCTTTTCTAATAATACAAAATATTTTTAAGAATTTTTGATAGTTAAATTTACATGCAATAAAAAAGATAAAACGTGTCTCTGATTAATCCTCCGAATCTTTTAAACCAGTTCAGTTATCGAAGTGATAATTGTATAGGAATAAAACTTATTAATACGTAGGGCCCGGTAGTTTTCGCGAAAAGATTTTTGCACCACTTTGTTTCAGTGCCCTACGTGCGCACCTGCATCTCTGCTTCGTGGCCAGTGATTGGATGCCGCAACACCCAGCGTGTGGAGGTTAAACCCGCTAATCACAGACGTGATGTGTCGCAGTTATCCGTATACTTATTGGCACAGTCAATGTATAATGACTCCGCACAAAAACACTCTGCAAATAATCATGAAGTTGAGGTGCAATTGTGCACGTAAGACACTGAAACAAAGTGGGGCAAAATTCTTATCGCGAAAACTACTGAGCCTTACTAATACGTAGAGAGGGTGAAATTTTGCGAATTCTATGACCGGCATGTTAGAATCAAATATCCAATGCATACTCAAGTCCCGACCGTTTGTCCACTAGCTGCTACTCAGTGGAACAACAGACAATAAACGAATAGACAGGGCTTGAGTATTCATAGGATATTTGATTCTAGCATGCAGGTTATTGAATACTCGAAATTTCACCAACTCTAATTAGGTTGTAACTGACATTTGTGAAATATTTCGACGTGCTCAGTACCACAGAGCATCGTTGCTTGACTCTAAGATAAAATAAACTTGTTAGAAAATATTTCAATGATGTATTTCGAAGAACTTATCAGTTAGATGGTCTTCTATATAATTGCAAACAGAATAAATCGTAGTGGTTTGCCACCATTCTGTTCTACAGAAATTTTAAATTAAAAGTACCTCTGAAGACGCCCACTTTACCCATCTCCAATGTTTCAGAATGCTTGAAAGAAACGGAAGTGTAAAATGGAAACTTGTCCGGCGTGTTGCTATTATCAAACTATGTCCATAAACAGACACCAGGTAGGTGATTTGAAAGGTTGAAAAAATTACGTTACAGTGCGGCGAAATAGTACGGCGGCTACTTAGAGATATATTCTTGCCAGCGCTTGGAATCAGTTGAAGAAAGATTAGAGTATTCCATTTTTTTCACGGATCTACGTAATGTGCATTACATTTCGATATTTAAGAAACGGACAAACGTTTCATGCTATGTAGCTATAAGTTTTAAAATTCTACATAATGTAAAGCCGGCCTCCTTAACTCAGTCGGTTACGAGACGGTCTACGGTGTGGGAGGTCCTGAGTTCAAATCTCGACTCGGACATGGATGACTTCTTGTCTCTTTACCACAATTCGCCCTCGTCGGCTCTTGAGACTTCGTTGTTAAGTGGCCGTTAAACCCTCTCTCCTAATCTACACAATGTTTAGAAATATGATTTTTCGGGCCCCACAATAGGCTAGAAACGGATTTCCAGACTGCCGTAAATAGGAAAATATGAACACGATTCTAAAACCTCACAATGTTAGAAACACGTGTTAGTCTTGAAACCACATACTTCCCACACATAAAATAATATGACTATCGTTTGGATTTCCGTGCGAAGAAAAAAAAATAGAAAGCACTTCACGACAGCGGAATGTCTTGCGCGTACATGTGATACTGCATTACGCCAGTCAGCAGCACCCTTATTGCTCCATCGAGCCAGAGTACCACGCCCAACAAGAAGCACATCGTCTCTCTTCACAGCGCCAAACTGGCGTGCGAGGTTTTCGTTCTAGTTTTTTCCTGCGAGACTTTAAGGGCGCTATCTACCGCAATTTTCATCACCATTTTTTGTTTATTTTTTATTTGTACCAGATATATTTTTTCTTATTTTAGACACAAAATGTGACTAAATTTGGCTCTTATGAAATTTTTTTATCTCTCACAGTTTTCGCGTAATGGCTTGTTAAAGTCATATTTTGCATGTTTCCGTTTTAACGACTACACTAAAACCAGCTATATAGCAAACTAAAAAAAAAAAAAAAATCACAGTGAATAAAGACATTGCAAGCTACTATGTGTTGCTCATAAAAATAGAGAAAGAAAAATTATTTGAATTAAAAAAAAATAATGCTGAAACTAAAAATAAAAATTTTAAAAATTCAATAATGTTTTATTGTTGGATAGTATGAAGTAAAGGCTGGCGCAAGCATCTCGTTTCGCACTTTACGAATCCAGGTGGTATTATTGAAGGTACAACAGTCTAAAGAAATCAATTTTTAGCCGTTTTGAGAGTTCCGAAGATCATGTTTCTAACAAACGTTCTGATTTTTTCAAACCATAGAAACGTACTTTCAAACGTTGGTTCTTTTCATAGATAAACGTAATATGAATAAGTTAAGCGGTTTAGAGTTAAAATGAACACACGTAATACGCTACAACACCACACATGCGCCAGGCGAGGACTTCTCTTGGACCCATACATTAATAAACAACTGTGTGTAACTTCTGAAACCAGGTTGATCAAAAAAATTCTTCCAACTATTCCCTTATTGTGTGACTGACGGTCACTTAACGAACTTAAGGAATTAGTCATAGAATACTCACCTTTCGGGCAAACCCCGAATTAGGGCTTTTAACCTTAAGGAATTGATATGTAATTTTTTTCACATTGATGTAAAAAATATAAAAAAATTTTAATGGAACGCTTCGAAATATTCAAAACTACGGGTACTCATATGGTGCACAATTTTATGAAAACGTTTTGTAAAATAAAGTACTGTTTGTTGGCAACAAATATTGCTTTATTTTGGTTTATATTCAAAACAAAACTGGTGATATTTTGGATGCAAATATGTGAAAAAATATTAGGATTACTGCTACCAAAAATGAGGTACAAATTATGATATATTTGTGATAAAATCATGTAGCGATTCTTTGATATGGAAATATTTTTTTTTTTTTTAATATTTTCAAAATTACTGTAAAACTACCATGTGTGGCCTTAACAGGGCTGCAGATATTTAGGTGGTTCTAGATAAAGTGAGCACTCCGAAAATTTCTATTAACGTTCTGTTGTCAGACAGTTGGTATCCTTCCGCACGTGGCGGCTAACAACGGGAAATATCTAATATCTAGGACATGTCACTTAACGTTATTGTTAATGTTAAATTATAAGCAGTAACAGTTAGTGTTTTTTTTCTAAGGTTAAATGTCCGGGTTCGATTCCCGACGGGGTCGGTACCCGGATTTTCGCATGTGGGAATCGTGCCGGACGATGCCGCTACTCGGCGGGTTTTCTAGGAGATCTCCTTTTTCTCCCGCCCATTCATTCCGGCATTGCTCCATACTCAACTCGTGTCACCCCTTACCAGCGCTGAAGACATCGATGTTAAGGAGGATTGATCCCTGTCAGATCGGTTTTACGTTTTTTTCTTATAAATCATGGAATAGACACATTGTTTTACTTTTTTCACGCTGACAAGGCATAGTTTATTGTTTCGTTCACTTTTTGGAATCCATTTGGCACGGTTTCTGTTAATGTTGCGGCCTCTGTAGTCGCTCCCGTAAATAAAGCAGTTTTTCCTTTTCAGCCGTTTCCCGTTGCAAAATAATGAATATATTATGGTTCCAGCAATTCCAGAAAATCGATTTAGTTTGTATCTATACCTTGTCGTGACAAAAATTTTAATACATCGACTGGAACAGAAGTTGTCGAGAAGAAACAGATACATCCAAGGTGGTAGGGATCAATACCACTTAAAGCGCTGATGAAAATTACTTTACTTCACTTCTAAGTTTAAATCTTTAGTGCTCACTATATCCTGACCGACCTATAGAAAGCAGCTTCCCGAAGCCCGGGAAAAACCAAATTATAAATGTAGATGTCATCCATCGCGAAAACATGCTGCCGCATTTGACTGTTTTCACCCTTCCTGCCCGGGAGCTCAGGACACGACGCCTGCTGGTAAATACGGGAGGGGTAGAATCCACGAGATTGACAAAGGACAGGAGTGGAAATTTTTTTGGGTAGGAATGTGGAGGGGGTGAGGGGGACTCCGCGGAAAGCTTTTGATATTCATGATGTATCTTTAAAACGCGTGTTCCTCATCCGTGGAAGCCGATCCAGCGGTGACAGCTAGCGCCAGAGAGCGGCGAGGGTGGTTTCGGGAAAGGATGGGGGTGGCACGGTTGGGTAACAGGAGTGTCGGAGAGGGGTTGTCTTCGGCCGTGAATGTCAGATGAGACACCCTCGTGCTAGCTCGCGAGGGGAAAACAAACATGGTTTACGCCAGCCACGGAAACGTTTGGTATCGGCTTTCTCTCTCTCTCTCTGTCTTACTCGCTCTTTCATCCGTGCCACCCATCTCCCTCCTTATCAACGTGTAGGCGTGGTGACGTACTCTCAAGTGGCGGGGAGCTGCCTTGAATTATTTATGCGCGGGCGTGAACGCCGGATGGTGAAAGACGACGCCGCGGAGGGCGTAAGGTAAAAAAAAAAAGGAATGTGGGAAAGAGTCGACTGTAGGTATTTCCTGTGAATGATTACCACGGTGCAATGTGTCAAAAAAGAGGCCGTGTGGTATTTATTTTTATTCGGATGTTGATAGTTCTCTCGTATTCACCCACATACACACCAGTCTGGTTAAAAATATATTTTAAAAAGCAAATTTTCTTTTGAAACTTAAGATTGTGAGGTAGATAAATAAACGCTGAAAACATAGATGGATTTAAACGCTTTTTTTTTTCGTATCTAATATGAATAAAATACTCAACGACAATCCTAGATAATTGTTTTTTTTTTTTTCCAACTTAATGACGAAATATTTATCCAAAATTACTAATTCGTTACACGTGATCTCTTGCACCGTAGTTAAATGCACGAGGTTCCGGCGTCAGAGATTGTGCCTCAGAAGTTCGTAACACTGGAAACAATTTTGTTTAAAATGTTGACTTACTATTGTCTATAATTGCTACTGTTTAACTTTCAGCAAATTGTCTTCAAGAAACCTACAATTATAGATTAATACTTTTAGCGTTGAATTAAGTACCACGCCCTCTTAAAACCGCACACACAGTCGCATACAATTTCATGCGTACACATGAGTTTAAATACCTACACACAGGATTTTTGCATGTAACGGTTATTCTGTATCAGTGCTAGTTTTGTTTTTAACAATTATCATTGAAAGCATTGTAGACTACAAGGCAGGCCTTAAATAATCAGACTGCTGCATTTGCTGTGATATTTATTTGTTGTAAATGTATGTCACTGATTTTAGCATTAAACAGATTTTTCGTCTGATTTCTTTTACTTCTATCTTATTTTAAAATCACATTTACTTATTTTTATGCATTCATAGAGACAAATTACTGCAATATATAGGGGAGACTAATTTAATTTGGCAGTACTGATAATTTGACATGAACGCGTTAGTTAACGAATTATTTAATAACGTTATTTTATTACCGAAACCATGGTTACGTTGCCTAATACTGCTCTTGTTTAGCAGAATGAGAAACTATTACTTAAATACCAGTTCGAAAATTAATACCAAAAAAATTTTAATTTAATCAGTATTGTTAAAATTACCTAGTCTTTTATTTTAGCTGCGTCTCTGGCAGCATTATGTTGAGTTGTCAAATATTTATGCTTCATGTTACATAAGGTATTCTGTTTTATATTCACTTACCATGTAATTACTTCTAAGTCGGAGAAATATGTAAAATTCTTTGATCTCAAACATATTTCAATTTACCCTGAAACAAATTTATGAGCCACTCTAACGACAGCTTTACCTTTAATTAAATTGCCATATAAACATTTTGGAGAAAAAACTCATTTATTTTGTAAATATATAATTAGTAACTTTGGTCCCTCTCCCCTCTTCCACCGAAGGAAAAAACGTTCTGTGTACCACCACACTATTGTTTTAAGTGTACAAAAAATTAGAGATAATTATGTTGTATTCGGATCCGCTTGATGTACCACGAAGCGCTTCTCGTTGTTAAGGTACGTAATGGGATCTCGGATAAAGAGTGCTTCAGCCAATGCACACAACAGACAACAATAGACAACCACCAATGCCAACCCGATGAATCGACAACAACAACCCATTGTCAGTGAACGCTCCTCGCAGGCCGCAGAGCTAATTACTGAAAATAAACCAGGTGCGGATAAACCATTCCCAAATTATGATGGACAATTGAAAAGAATTTGATTTAATTACAAACTCGCGTATCTAGCTAACGATTTACGTTTTATTTTATTTTTTACCAACAGTTAAATAACATACCTTTCCATATTGGTGAAAACACGTACAGAAATTTTCTTCATAAATTTGGCCGGGTACAGTAACATTGTGTACCGTATGTGTCTTCATTATAGATAGAGTATATCTCTCAAGATGTTTAGTGTGATTCTACAGTAGACAGAACGTCGTGAGATGTGGAGATAAACAGTGATATCCTAACACAAAATACTTACTACTTTAATATGCACTATAGGCTGGAATTGTAAGGACTACACAAAGACACATTTATAACACATAACGAACCAGATTACAAAAGAAAAATTTATTTAATTTAAAAATTTTCTTAAGAGTACGTGATAGTTAAATAAACGCTGAAAACATCAATTGATTTCTACGTTTTTTTCGAAGCCAATATCGATAACATACTCAATGAAAATCCTAGATAATGGTATTTGCCAACTTTATGAGTAAATATTCATCCAAAATTACTAATTCCTTACGCGTGATCTCTTGCGCCGTAGTTAAATGTACGAGGTTCCGGCGTCAGAGATTGTGCCTCAGAAATTCGTAACACTGGAAACAATTTTGTTTATAATGTTGGTTAAAACTATTGCCTAGGATTGATATTGTTCAATTTTTGCAAATTGGCTTCAAGAAACCTGCAGTTATAGATTAATGGTTTTAGCGTTGAATTATGTACCACGCGCTCTTAAAGGGGATTTATCCCTGTCTGATCGATTTTACAGTTTTTCTTTTAAATCAGGGAATATACACGTTGTTTTACTTTTTTCACTCTGACAAGGCATAGTTTATTGTTTCATTCACTTTTTGGAATCCATATGGTATTGTTTCTGTTAATGTTGCGGCCTCTGTAGTCGCTCCCGTAAATAAAGCAATTTTTCTTTTCAGCTGTTTCCCGTTGCAAAATAATGCATATATCATGGTTCCAGCAGTTACAGAAAATCGATTAAGTTTGTATATATGCCTTGTCGTGACGAAAATTTTGATACATCGACTGGAACAGAAGTAATCGAGAAGAAACAGATAAATCCAAGGTGGTAGAGATCAATACCTCTTATATTAAGGGCGCCGCCTATCCGCGCGTGAGAGACTTAAAATCGACGACGCTGTAAGAACGACCTTGAAGCGCGTATCTAATGCCTCGTTGCCAATACGAGGCAAGCATTGAGCTAGCGGGCACGAAACCCGCCGATCCATTTTAACTATAACGTTCAGCGGAACAAACAATTTGATTGGTGGTAAGTCTGTAGCAAAGTTCAATGCACGTCACAATCTGATTTACACACGATCCGGTTAGTACATTCTGAAGTACAGCAGTCTGGAAGGGTCGTTTTCTAGCTATGTTGTTGGAGAACTTAGAAACACTGTTTTTAATAAGAATGGCGTCTTAACAATGACATTTCGACCTTCAGCGAAGAGTATTTTCTTTTCATACGTTGGCACAATGGGCGCATGTAGAACAGTTTCGTTAGAATAAACAGATTACGAGCACACTGTGACGCATTTTAAGAACTAGGTACATGTGTGATGTGTGTGAATATACATGTGTATATATATACACGTGGCATGTAATGAATATGACTGATTTTTTATACCAAGATCTGTTGAGTTGGGCTACCGGGAGGCGGTCCTTAAGGGCGCGATCTACCGCAATTTACATAATCATTTTTTTAATTTTTTATTTGTACCAGATATATTTTTTATTATTTTAGGCATAAATTGTGCTTAAATCTTCCTCATAGGTAATTTTTTTGTATCTCTTATAGTTTTTGCGTAATGAATAGTTCGTAAACGTCAAAATTTGCACTTTACGGTTTTTTGCATGGCACTAAAACCAACTAACATACCAAACAAACAAAATTCACAATGTATAACAATGTTGTAGGCTATGATTTGACATACTGTATATAAAACAAAAAATATATATATATATATGTATATATATATATATATATATATATATATATATATATATATATATGCATTTAGTAAAAATGCTGAATTTTAAAATTTTTCAACAATTTTTAAAAAATACAAAACTCTATATTTATATATATATATTTTTCATATGTGCCAAATCACAGCCTACAGCAAAGTTATACACTGTGAATTTTTGCGGTTTGGTTTGTAAGTTGGTTTTATTGGCATGCATAAAACCGTAAAGTGCAAATGTAGACGTTTACGACTCATTTCGCAAAAACTATAAGTGACACAAAAATTTATTAGTGAGTATGATTTAGTCACAATTTATGTTTAAAATAAGAAAAAAATATCGGGTACAAATATAAAAATAACAAAAGACGTTGAAAACTGAGGTGAACTACCCCCTTAAAAGATATACATAGCTTAATTTTTGTCATTCACTCTATAACGCATTACGAGTCTGAATAGCCAGAAATAATTCAAATGCAAATATATTTATAAGAATGTAGGCCTACTGTATGTAGCTCATAATACAAAGTAAAGTAAGGTAGGTGGACTATACGTCTCGTCGTCAGCGAGGTCATTTGAGACGGTGACACACTTACTTGACTCAATTGAAGGAACTGAGAAAGGAATCGACCATAGCCTTTGTTAAGGAACTGCCCCAGTTTTCGCCTGGAGGGATTTCGGGAAACCATTGCTGAAGTCAGGATGGCTGGAGACGGGAGTCGAACCCGGACCCTCCCGAATATAATTCCGACATGTTACCTTCGTGCCACAGTAGTAACTTGAAAATTCTTGTTTCCCAATTTAAGTTTCCTCGTATTTGTAAATCATTAGTAAATAATTTGTTTTCTTTTACATTAAACCTGTTATATTATTTTGAAACAGAAGTTGTTACTTTAAAATGTTTGTAGTGTGTTATTAAAATTTAAGTGATTAATTTTCCTTTCTTATGTTTCATTTGATATAAAATAGATTTTTTCTGTTAAAGCAATTTATTTTCTAAAAATAGACATAGTTGCATTCGTAAACGCAAATTTCATCAGCCTGCCAATGTTGATATGTTTGATTTATTTATAAGTTTATAATGTTTAATTGCCATGGTTAAATGTAAGAAAAAGCGCACGCTTTAATTTCGCCATGTAAAACTTAAGACGTAAACAAAATGAAATAAATAACACTGAGCTAAAAAAAAAAAAAAAAAAAAAAAAAAAAAAAAAAAAAAAAAAAAAAAAAAAAAAAAAAAAAAAAAAAAAAAAAAAAAAAAAAAAAAAAAAAAAAAAAAAAAAAAAAAAAAAAAAAAAAAAAAAAAAAAAAAAAAAAAAAAAAAAAAAAAAAAAAAAAAAAAA
>PNEQ01106764.1:0-18722 GCA_003012365.1 Medauroidea extradentata
GAAGACAATAACATGCACAAATTTCTACAGAAAAATACTTTCTATTTTGATGTAATGCAGTCCGAAAACTAGTTGAGTGTGTTAGTGCAAAAATCACTTGTGGCAGAGGAAAACACTGCTTATTCCATGGCAACAGCAGTAAAAATGAATGTGAGCATAACTGTCAAAAAATGGAATTCTTACGTGAGATGGACTATACAATACAAATGCTTTAACTAACCTACACGAAAGTAAGGAAAACCTATTTAAAAACCCTACTGCATTAATTTCAAAGTTTATGACGATCACAATGAATTTTACAAAAACATAAGAACTCGCCTTTTCCAACATGTAGCTGTAGCTTGCTTTCTCTTTAGGCCTCAATAGGATTGGTTGGAATGTCTGATTTCTAAACATATTTAAATACTAGGCACTTATTTGAATTTTTACTGAATTATACACATACACACCTACTCAAATAGAAAAACATTCTGAAATACTAAACATTTATACACACTTGATATGAAAAATGCACCATCTGTGCAACATGCACTTCCTGTTAGCCTACTGTCTATGCAACACGAACTTTCCATTAGCCTTTCTACATCTATCTTGACGTCCCGCACAGTTTGTACGTTGATTCCGTAGTCCAATGCTTATTTCGCAGTTGTCTCTTCAAGCTTAATTTTATTATTTCCAATTTTTCTGTGATAATTAGACCAGTCCTTTCATGCTTCATTGACATGTTTAAAAAATAACAGTATACAACAACCATGCACGAGCGACCGATAAACTTAAGGCATAGTGGTGTAATATTAATGGAGACTAGTGGAGCACTAAACTGGTATACAGTGATTTAGCAGTCACGTGCTGGGGGATGGTGTCCAAAGGAAGGTGTATGGTGTGGTATGCAAACGGTTAAGCGAGGCACTAATAATTGGGAGATTACTGTATTTGTTCGAACAATGGGGACGACTGAAAGTTTGCCTGTCTGATAGGCAACCTATCAGGATTTATTCTCGCAAGGCATATTTGAGAAAGACTGGACAGGCAACCTTTCCAATTTCTTCAAACATGTTCATCTTCGTTCTATAAAAATCATGGAAGTTTGCCCGATACGATGGGCAACCTTCCCAGTTTCGGTACTGGCAACTGAAAGTTTGCCTGTTGGATGGGCAGCCCATCAGGATTTCTCCAAACAAGGTGTATTTTAAAAGAGACTGGAAAGGCAATCTCTTCAATTTTGTCAAACATGTTTGCTTTCGTGCTATAAAAATCCTGAAAGTTTGCCCGACTGGATGGGCAACCTTTCCAGTTTTGGAAGCATTTGTACTCCTGCACAAAATCCTAAAAGATGTCCCCACTGGATTCTTGTCACAAAATGGCTGCCAGCGTAGAGATATTAATAGAGAGCACCTAGTTGTTCACCAACTACACACTAGGTGGCACTTTCACTCATGTACCAACATCGTACCTCAAATTGTTGCCACAGATGACTCTGCAGTATAGATAGTTTCGTCTTCTTAGACAGTGTCAAAGGTCATTGTAAACTATTTTGTTGTTTTTTGAAATAATTTTATTTGGGGATCGTCTAGTTTGACATACTTAATGTATAAAAATAAGCCTATATATTCTTATTTAATGTTTTATTTATCACAACTTTACTAAAAATAGTACTCATAAATACAAATTATCTTCTAAAGCGAAATTTATGATAAATATTTCCTTACAAAATTGTAAATATTGAATTTTTAAATATATTTAGCTGTATAGATTATTATAATTCACCTATTAGTGTTGGGCGTAATAAGCCGATGGTCATATCAAACAAAAGTATTCAGAGAAATTACCTGAAAATATTATAGCAGAAATCCTGCTTTTCAACGACGATTCAAAAAGCAGTAAAAAGAGACTGCATATTACTTCTCAAAAGAAAACTGTTAAAAAAAATTTAGCCATTACATGGATGAAGTTACATCCACATTCAAGAATGCAAGTAAATATCATTAATATACAAAACAAATAATTTATGTGTGCCGAGATTCAAGGAAAATTTTGGGTTTGTGTATGACGTAACTTAATTCCTTCAAAATTTCTTCTGCAATTATTACTATGTGAGTTATATGTTACGCTTCTTTTCCGCAGCACTTCATGAAGCTGCCTCAGATTGTCAGCGTAAGCATGAAGCAGCAGGCTAGAAGAGCAAAACCAGAAATAGCTCAAGTTGCTTCTAAATCCTACTGCACGACGGAACTATCGTGTTCAAAAAATTACCACGCAAGATTGATTATACACCAACACGTCACGAAAGCAGTGACACTGCAGTTCTTCTCCGATCAGCCCGACAAGCATTCTCCAACCATGTTACAGCATTTTTTTCTTTACATTCCTCGAAAATGACCAACCATCCCAATGAATTACGAGCAGGAAGGCACCTCACCTTGAAAATAGTTATAACATAAAGGACATTTGGAGATACTATGAATAAATGTCATTTCAAAATTTTGTATTTTCTTTCCTCAGGTATTATTAAGCAAAAATGTGTTTACCTATCATCTTTAACATAACTTTTTCCACAAAATAATATAAATTAATGTTTTAAAATTTAGTACTATATAAGTTTAATAACCAGAGATATAAAGTGAAATGAAAACTTGCAAAAGAAAATTCTGTGTTATGTGATGTGAAAGTCTATGATTTTTTAATGTGACTTTTACGGAAGTATTAATAATTTACGTCTAGTACTTTAAAAATGAACACGCGTGAAAGTTCCAATTCCTTAAATATTGTTAATAAACTAGCTACTGACTCCTGAGATTTTGGGATCATTAAATTCATAAACACTGTTTTCTTTAATTAGAAATTCGAAACACGTGTTTCATAAAAAGATTTGCTCTGTTCCAGTAGAAACTTTCTTTAAAAAATTTCCTTACAGAATTTCAGAAAATCATTTAACATTCAAAAAGAGAACCACGTGTATGTTTTATTGCCTCCATTAGCAAATTAGACTACTCAAAACATGTTCCAGCTGCAGTAACATAATGCCACACTTTATACATCTGTACATTTTAAACAAAAACCTAACTTATTAAATGAATCAAACAATGATAACATTAAACCATATCGCAGGCTTTTCCAGCCATTGTCTACAATTTCTTGGCTTCTGGGTGTAAGCTGCGTCAGGAGATTGTCTTGCAACTCTTCGGCAGACTGCCAAAACGTTGCACGACAATCTCCTGACCGGCGGTTCACACCCGGAAGCCAAGAAAATACAATGATAACATTACTTGCAAGTTTCATACAGTCAGTTTTTTTTTACATATATAATTCACTGTAGCTACTGTAACTATCTGCATGACTGACAAAACATTACAAAATTTACAGGTACATTGCTGTTAAATACATATTTGACTGACACGTGTTCAATGCTTACACATAATTTCCACCGATTTTCTCCGTTTACAACCCCACAGAAACTTTAATAACTCCACCAAAATATTTCATTTCTATCACAATTTAGTACAGTGACTTTGGAAATATTATCATACTGACATTATGCAAGTAAACATTTTATCCTAAGAGTTATTTTCGGCTGCATCAATGGCTAATGCTTAACATACAGACTAAAAGATGTAAAACATATATGTATTAAAAGCTTTAATTAATGTACACCTACAACAAGCATTTAATCGTGTACGTGAATTATTCAACATATACATATTTGGAAATACATTTTTCTGCTTTGTTTATGTTTAAATGTACAATCAGCTGTGATCATCTGACTCTGCCACATACTTAATATGCACCACACATTAAGCAGCGTTAGATATGCACATTCAAAAAAAAATGAGAGGCACAAACGTACAAAATGTAACAATTTTCTTGTTTCCGAAGTAAAAATTTAAATTTATTGTAAAAAAGGGTAGTCAATGCTCGTTACCATAGAAAAATCTTCTGTCATAATTTTCTTTGAACAAAAGCTCTGCGCTTAAGGAAACAATTATGTCTGAAGGAAATATTGTTGTACATAATCGCATGAGGAAAGTGAAACGCTATCTCGTAAGTGAAAGGAAAGCAAATTGCTTCAGTAGTTGACTTTGCATCGGTGGTACACAATAAGCCGACTGACTTATTATGTACCACTACCACAAACTTGCTTTTTGCACAACCACGCTGTGCTGGGAGCACCAATTTTGAACTTTTAGTGGTCTCTGGGTTGAGCCACGGCTGTGTAAGCTTGTTTCGTGTGGGACCTGTGAGAATGTGTGTGTCGCGTGTCCTACGCCTGGTGCGCCGGTTCCTTGGGATCTTCGGCCCTACTCTAGTCTAGTCAGAGCCGTTCTGGTCTTCCTCCCTTCCATTCCGTTTCCCACCCTCCCTTCTCCTTCGTGGCGAGTCAAAGGCGGTTCTCCGCTCGCCTGGCTGGTCACTTCGCTTCTGGCTGCCAACTACTGTGGACGTACTCTTCTCTCTCGGCACCCCGTCGACTTCAGAACTGCTATATGGTGAGTTTATTCTTTTCTATTCCCGAGTTGCTCGAAGTTTTTCAACTAGTCTGTTTGCCCGGTAAGTAGCGAGATTTCTCATTCAGTTTCCTTTTTGAGGGCACAACATCTTAACGAGAGAGGGAGACTGTTCGGGTCAGTTATTTGACAAATTATTGCCTGAGCTGAGACTCACTGCTATGTATCTATTATGCTATGTTACTGTTTGACGTCTTGCGTCTTTTGTAAGATTTGGGTTACTAATAAATTGTGGCTTGGTACAACTGACGTCCTGTATGCTTCTGTTAAATATAGTGCCCAACTCAGGCGTTAACTCGATAATCCTTCCCCCCCCCCATGACAATATTTATCACAACACTAACGTCGAGTTTACTTCAAAAGTGATTATGTACAGCAAATTTGCGTTCATGCTCACGTGTTCGGACGGAAGACGAAAAATGAAACAAATTTGTGAAGCTATGGTAGGCCCTATAAGTAACAATATCTTTGCATAACTCATGCAAATAATTAAACATTGTATTTTATTAAATCATGATCATAAAATGATTTTGCAGGATACAAAACTGGTTAAAAAAGTTAGTTTTGTAAAAAATTCCATTGCATAACATGGTTGTATGTTCTGAAATAACAGAAGTGGGAACATAAACTAACTCTGTAGTTTGTGTTTACATCAAAGGCTAATGGATAATCCCCAGCGCACAGGTGCAGTATCATTGTTTGTAATGTGTTTTATGTAAGAAAGGGAAGCAAAACAGAGGCTATGTATGAAAAGACAACAAATACTGGTCATGAGAAACCCATTTATAATGAACAATAGAAGGCCACTTCACATCAGCAGAGAGATGGATCTTCAGTCAGACTGTAAAGTTAGCTAGACAATTTTGAATGTTAAAGTATTATGTAGAACAGCATCAATGTTACATAATAAGCAAAAACCACTTTTCATATTTTAATGAACAAAAATTTTGTTCCTTTCTTTGACGTCTCCATCGGGCCAGGTATCTGTGTTTTTACCCTACTTCTTACGCTGGAAAAAAACAAAGGGATCACAATTTGCCACGTGCAGCAAAAAATGTTTCAAATTAAACTCCCCATTGCTGCAAAACCACTCAAACAAATGGTTTCAAAATTTCACTGACGAATAGTCAAACATTTCTGCCGCTGATGCAGGTGTTTTTTTTTTATATTTGCTAATATTAAATTTATAAAAAATTATAAAATAAACTGTTGGTAGTATGTTTTGTGAACGTGCAGTGCAGAGAGTAGCATCTTGGGAACCTTTTTGTCTGTAAAGTTACATTGGGGGTTGCTGCATATGAAATGAAGAATAAGAGTCAAATTTTATTTATATGGACCAAATTAATGATTTCCTCACATCATTTACTTTTTACGGCGAGTTGAAGTTGAACTTTTTCAGTCCCTGACAGAGAGCAGAAGCTAGTTAGATTTCATCAGTTTTATGAAACACATATTACATTTTATGTTTTATTGCATAGTTTTGTGATTATTGATTTTGATAATTACTATTTCTAATCAAACAATAATCTGACGTTTGTAAATACTGTATAATCAATTCAGGTACACAGAAAATTATATTTTTAAACTGCCCGACTATTTTGAACTGTCTAAAATATGTGGTAAGTTGGTTCCTTAATTTGTTTCATAGGTCCAAAATTATACTTTTAAAGGATGTTTCTAAAACATAGGACCAACTTCTGGAGGCGATGCATTACGAAAAATAAATTAGATTTCATGAAGAGACTAGGTCACATGAAAATATTAAGGTAGATAACTATGAAACCTTGGAATTGAAGCATTTTCATTTTAATACTGTAAAATATTGGCAATCACTTAAAAATAAGCAATATTGTTTAGTATTTCAATGAACAGTAGCCATTTTTAGAATAGTTGCTTCAAAAGTTGAAGATATTGTTAGAATAAGGCAGTATGAAAAACAACATTTCCCAATATTTTACACCATTACAATTTAAACAATTCATTTTCAAGGGTGCATGTTTCCTTTCATATTATCAAAAATATAAGTATCATTAAGCAATCAGCACTTCTTTTTTTCCTGAATCACACCCTGAAGTTTGTCCCGAAGATTTATCCTCTCAATTTAGTCTATTGCATTATTGTAATTTGAGTATAAGCAGTTTTGTTTAAATTTATATTATTAGGGTTATTTCAAGTCATGGTATAAACATAGTTTCTCTCATGTAAAACTAAATATTTTTAGAATGCTATCAATGCACTATACACTTGCCACGCTTTACATATTCTTGAAATAAATTAAAGAATTTTTATATTACAACTTTTGAAAAGCGGTACTGACGATGCTAGTTAAAAAAATAATAACTCTCACAAATAATGTGATATTAATTTTAAAAACTTACAACTATTTTATTTAAACAACTATTTTTTTTGCAGATATAGCTTTTGGTGCACAAGGCAAGTTTGTGGTCGTTTTTGTGCACAACTGATCAATATAAAACAGCGCAACATAAGGGACACCTTATTAACAGACCTCCAAAGATTGTCGCTTCATTTGTTAAGATAGTGAGACCACTGTCTTTAATGATTCTTTATACAGTTGGCGTTAAGTTTTAACATGAGAGGATTCTTTTTTCTAATTGCATCATAGTATACCGTTGATAATTATTCTAAATGTGACAACTAAACAACAGATGCTGATTAATACCATTTTTTTTTTTTAAGAATAGGTTGTAAAACGTGTCAGAATTTGCAATACAGTAAACAAAGTGGATTGTGCACGTCTACCTGTAACAATTTAAAATTTTTCAGTCGGCTAGTGCGACGGTATCTTTGATCTTTGACTTAACAACCCAACAGTCATGATTGTTCAGTAAATTTTTACATGTTATACATTACTGGGCTTTGTTTTGCTGTATCCAGAAAAACTCGTTTATAGATATTAGGTGAGAGGTTCTTGTGACTTCGTATGTCATATTAGAATTCATCTATCAGAGAAAATTAACAAATACTCAGAACTTAAGAAACTGCAAAGATGCAATACTTTTAAATTTATTGTAGGCGGTTTTAAATTTTTAAAACTGTTATTTAACATATTATATCAAGTCTTAAATTAAAATACTTAAATATTTATGGTTGATACAATTATCCTTGGGGTTAAAGCAATATTCAAGCTGTTAAAGCAATGCTGGTATAAACATATTCACTTACATATAGGGTCAATAGGACATATGTCCGATATACAAAATAAAATGGAAAACGAATAAATGCAGAGTGACTGTTCACTAAGAAAAAACACACAACACACACAACACAACACACTCAACATAAACTACACAAACACACACAAACACAACACACACAACACTCATAACACACACAACACACAGTCCCCCATTTGTGCACGGCTCACAGACCACTTCATTTCAGCAAGAATATGCTTGTCTTCTCCATTTTCATCTCTTCTTCCGCCCCGGCCAGCATCACCCTGAACGCTAATTGTCCACTCCAGATATATCTATATAATGTCCTTGGGTAGAATCTAGGTGACGATAGCAGGGGCAGGATGGAGAGGAAGAAAGTAGTTATAGGTTACCTGTAATGAAGGAAATGGGATGGAGTGAAGGACAGATGGAGAGTTAAAACACCGGTTAAAATGTAGGCCTACAGAGTTAATGAAGAAGGAGGATGGGGAGGGTTACATTGCCACCTAAGGGAATGTATACAGGAAGGGTAAGAGGAAACACCATTGAGAAGATTCGAAGGGTGTGGTAGAGAACGTAGCAGAAAAGATAATCTATGCTTGTGAGGTTGGTGAGGACGTGCAGCATATTGCAAGATGACTTGGAGGTGGAGACTGTGAGAAGGGTTGGGAGGATTTGGACAGGGTGATATAGAGGGGTAAGAAGGAGTGATCTCGCTACAGGGTGATAGCTTACTTGTGAGAGTTTATTATTCTGCAGAAAGGGGTTTACCTTGAAAACACTTTTGTGTTTAATTATTCTGCCTTTTACTGTATATGACAGGAAAATCTGTTTTACAGTTCGACTTGATGTATGCCAAATACCAACATTTAAAATTTTAAAAAACATGCCATGCATTATGCTTTGAGATAGCCTAGTAATGATGCAAAACACAACAGTAATGCAATCATAAATTTGTTCACTTGCAAAATACATATAACAGTGCTTGACTTAAAACTGTGTGACGTTTCTTGCACTGCCTACGCTAACAAATCACTACAAATTTTATCATTTAAGCCAACATGTTCTGGCTGTAGTCGCATACTGCGAGATTTTAGAGTTATGTACATTTTCAATAAAAAAATAAATTACTGAATGCATCAAACAATATTATTGCAAATGTCATACAGTCAGTTTTCTTTATACATACATATTTCTCTTTAGTCACTGCATTTAGCTGTGCAACAGGTAAAACACCAAGAAATCTACAAGCACGCCCCTGTTAAATACATATTCGACATGTGTTCATTTCTTACACATAATGTCTACTGATGTTCTGTATTCACGACACTAAAAAAACATTAATAAATAAAGCTATCTTCCATCACAATTTTGTGTATTGACTTAAAAGGTATAGAAAAGACAAGACGTCCAGAAAATGACTGAAATACGCAATCGTTGATAAAATCTGAACTACTCATCATAATTTGATAAGACTTTATTGCTGAGTAGATATATTATTTGCAGACTTCTGTTTAGCACTAGGCGGTAGTATGCTTTGCTTTCAAGTAAACAATTAAAAACCTGTTTTTAGAAAAATAAGAGCTTGAAGCCAAAAAAACCATAGAAGGTAAATTTTTATTTCCATAGTTTTTCATAATATCTATGCCTTTATAATGCTTGAATTTAAAAAACCTCTCACTTTTACTTTGAAAAAAATTTTAACATCTATAAAGCTCTGCGCAAGAAGTTTTCAGATGAAAAAATAATAAACATGTTAGATATACAAACTCGGAAGAAATTCAAGCATATAAAACGTAATAGTTTTCTTGTTTTCGCAGCAAAAATGGAAATTTATTGTAAAAATAAAGTGTAACCAACTGCTATTTATCATCAAAGCAAAACTTCCGACGTCATGTCCATTACATTACTTTTGTTTCCTTCGGATCAAGATCTTACATTGTTTCTAGACTAGAAAAGCCATGTTTGTAGGGTGTCATATGTTCTGCTGCAAGACATGTTGGTGATTGTACACAACTGTACACCCTAGATGTACCACATATTAACAAATAGTCTGTTTCCAAACATGTGGTAATGTTAATAAAATGCAAAGAATATGCTTGTGAGGCTATTCAGGAATAACACCCATTTTGCCATGATGGGACGCGAGTGCACTAGCCTCTACATAACCACGGTGCTGTGAATATGAAGCAGCAATGGTGTAAGGGTATCTGCTGATGTAATTTATCTTAACTTTCTTATTCGATAATATCAATTTTATTTAACGAAATAACTATTATCACTTTTATTAATAACATTTCATTTTATCCTCATAAATTAAACATATTATATTCAAAATAAATTTTAATAATTTCAAACACTGTGTAATAATTTTATTTCAATAAAGGCACATTTAATTATTTACTCACATACTAATTTCAACCATATTGCTGATTTTTACACTGTGTGAATCTGCTGCATTACGTTATGTTTTCACACTTACTGCATCAACGTTTGTTAAATTTAAATATTGATTTTTACCAATTAACTGGTAATAATATGGGGTAGTTTTTACAGCGACGAGTGATCATTTATGTGACCCATTTATATTTTTTATACCCCGTGCAAACTGGAGGCATATTTCCGAACCTAACCCAACTGCTGTGAAAGTGATTTTTTACACCACGAAGCTGTACTCTAAGTGACGTGAAATGTGTTTTTAAATCTGACGACACTATTCACCTGTGGTGTATACAAATTTCGTTCTACATGGACCAATGCTTTTTCCACCATCAGTAAATGTTTAGATCAAAGTAGAGTACAACTAAATTTTTTTTTAAAAATTCATAATTTTTAGATGGGCGCGAACAAGATTATACAAATTTGGTTTATTTGGTAGGTTTTGGGCCCCCCTATCACCCGCCTCTTTATTGACGTGTACTCCCGGAACACTCTGTATATATCTATAAAAAATATATATATATATGTATACATAATTGGAGCACCAAGTATCTGGAATGGTCGGGATTTTGGCTATTTCGGATAGTAGACAATTCCGGATAGAAAGCGTTCACTAACAGGCCCCCAAATTGAAAAAAAAAAGCCCAAAGTTTGTGGATGTAGCTGAGCTTAGATGTAGAAACACAGTGCTCCCAAATCGGCCGTAATTATGCTTGGTAACATACGTTGGAGGGGGTAGGGTGTTGACAGCTGCATCTGGTTGTATGTAGTGACCTTGCTACGGACGCGCTTGAACTACTATGGCTGGCGTCTGCAGATAAGTTGGTATGTGAGTCAGCGTCATCGGTCTCCGCTCCTTATCTCCCTTACTTTCCTCTGCCCGCTGACCTCTGCACCTGCCCTGCTGGGAAGCGCCAAATTATCTGCGGGGCATACTGTAGTATGTGACCTGGCATTGGGCATGCAACAGCTATGCGACTCTGAAAACAATTAGTCCACGCTGAAACAAGCTAACATACGCGAGACGTTTGACTTTTAAGAAACTTGTGTTACATTTACTTAAATTACACACAGTAGGTACAGTAGCTGTATTCACATGTCACATAAATAAAATATAAAACTATAACATTTGTTACAGTTAGCTAGGTACATTACATACAACACTTACAGTGACTCATTGTAAGCTAAACATGTCCTGTAAATAAAGATAAAACATAATGTCTTAACACTTAGATAAACTTAACTTGAATTTATGCAGTCACCCTAATGAAAAGTCATAATCGTATGTTGGATTCAGTTCGGCATGGAACATCTTTGCCTGTTCCATCAGCATCGGTCCCGAAATGCTAACTCCTTCACTTCGCCACACACGAAACCACTGAAAAAGAGCTGTATCAAGGTTGCCAAATTTACTACCCTGTATTGTTTTTCTGTTTCCAATTTCTTTCTACGTATCGCTGTCCAAATAAAACTTACACAGTTCAACCTTCGGTTTCTTTACATCGTAAATCGTTGAAATGCCGACATCATACGATTGGCTGATATTTATACCAGAAATGCCAGCATCCAGTTTCTTGAGAATCACTGCCTTTTCGTTAATGGTGAGAACTATTTTCTTTCGTTTACTTCTCTCTACAACATCACTTGGAAGTTTATGATTTGAAGACATCACGTGTCGGGAGGTACATACAGACTAGCGATCACACATCACAAACAGTCACACTACACCACTCCCCCACCCATACCACCCATGTTATCGGCGCGCGTGCAGCATCTAGACGGGGCATAAACTGCACAAACAAGAGGGATTTAATGCTGCCGTACTTTCATTTACACACACAAGACTGGCATTAGACACTATACACACACGCAGCACGTCTATACAAGCGTAAACTGTGCCAATAATGGGAATTTACTGCCTCAGTAATAATAAATATCTTTTTTTTTACCGCACCTTAGAAAACATCCGGATGGTAAGAGTTCTAGATATAGGATGCTATACTGTATGTAAATATATATATATATATATATAAATGTATAATAATGTGTATAAATATGTGGTGGGATTGCTCCCCGCCTCGCCCCTTTCCCGTGTCGTCGGTCCGATTGAGTCCTCCCGAGTGATAGATGTGGGTTTGCTCTGCCCGGTGGTCCACTCGCAAAGACCAGGCGGTTTGATTGTGGCACCAGATCCTCGGGCTCCTTCGTTCGTTGGTCAGGCGCGCTCGGCACTCCTCGGCTGGGCCTCCCCTCCCTTCCCCTCCTGACGGGGTTTGGGAGTGGTGACCCGCCGAGAGGGGCTCTTCACTCTTGCGCCTGCCTTCGCCCGGGCTCGTCGTGTCTTGGTTTTTGCCGACTCCGCTCGATGCCCCGACGGTCCGTCTAGGTGAGTGCTCGTATTTCAGTGTTTTTTAAAAGGGCCGCACGGCAAGGCACCGTCGTGTGTCCGGTCGGTAAGTCGCTTGGTCCCCTGGTTGGTTTAGTTTGCAAGTTCTTTTGATTTTTCTCGCATTGGGCCCTCGGTGCGTTGAACGGGGTGTCGCGTGTATTTTGTCAAGCATTCAGAGCGAGAAGTTTATGAATGTAATGTCTTTTGCGCTGCTTGAGATTTTGTGTAATTTCAACCCTGTGATTTTTGTCCTAAATAATGTCTACAACCTAACCATGCTCTTGTTTGGCGCCAACCTCTCTGTCGCTTGCCTTGGAGGCATTGGTTCAACTGGGCCAATTAAGATACAGCTTCCGAAAGATAGCCCCGCCCCTCGAAGACAGTTCACTTCCTGCCACTGCCATATTTAATTAATAATTATTTAATTTCAATCATTCAGCTGCAATTTGACTAACATGCTGTACTTCTTTTTAAATTCTAAAATTACTCACATTCTAATTACTGTAACTATTTAACATTTGTATCTTGAACACAATAGGCTGGCTATCTTTCCCTCTCGTCCCGTAACTAGGGGAGTTATGAACGTTAGTGGGGGCGAGAAAGCCCAGATGCCTGCACCTGCTGTTTCCACAAAGACAAATTATATTAATTTCTGTCAATCCTAAATAAAATTCTGTGCATAAAGAATATCGCCATCCTGGCATGACAAGAAGAATTAATTGTTGCACAACAAGTTTATTTTTAATCTGTAATTTATGATAATTGTTTACAAATGATGGCTATTACTGTTATTGATTGCGGTGGTGACCACATAGCACGTCAGAATTTTTTTATATCAGCACATAGATTTTTCCCTTTACAAGCACAATTTGTTGTACAAAATATAACCATTTTTTTGAAAACAATATATTCAAATTTTTAGCCTGGAATCTCCTGAAACAGCACCATTTTGCACCCACAAGGCCAAATTTTTCTGCGGGAAGGACCCTCGGACCCCACCCCCTTTTCGTTTGTGGGGTTTGTATATATACTTCATAAGGATTACTCGCTGCCTCCCCCTAAGATAATTGATTAAATCAGCCACTGGTCAGCTACAACTTTTTTTTTCATCTTCGGTGTGCCACGCCCCATCTGCAACATCAGGCCTTCCATCCTCCCACTTCTCCCCTCTGTCTTCCTTACCCTACCCCCCTCTGCATGCTGCCCACGGCCTCTCCTCCCCTCCCTTCCTGGCGGTGACGGCCGCACTGCTGGACTAGGTAATCAATGAGCACTTAGCAGACCGACGTCAACGAGGCAACTTTGGCTTTCCTTTCTTCCTCTTTAAGCAGCACGGCACTACAACAACGCAAGTATAGCACTGCTATGTGGGATTGTAGTGACCTAGCATAATATTTTATTTTTCAGGATTCCATGCTCTTTTTTAAATTTAATATTTCTACCCACTGGCAACAGTTTTGGCTTAAATGCGTGTGTTGATTTGTTATTTGTATATCGCAGCCAGACATTCTACGAAATTGCTGGGGTGCAGTATATCGGGGTAGAATGCCTTACTTTAATATAGTTTGTGTGTATTTAGTGCCCTTCAGGATAGTTTTGCATATGAAATTTCTTTGTCTATTTGACCGCGCATGTTTTTCGGTCTCGCCGAAGCTGCAATCGTTTGTGTAGTCATGGTGGCTTACGTCATCTTTCTTTCACTTAAATATTTTTACTGTGCACCGATTATCATGTTTCACCTAGAGTAATTACTATGAGTAACGTGTATTACAGAAAAGAGTCCTGTGTGCTCTATTGTTCAGGTGAAGTACCAAAACATTTTGACTGGTCTTTAGATGTCGCATTTAACGACGCGATTAATTGCTTTCATGATTAATAACATACTCTATGGACATTTCAGGCCCACTATTGTGTATAAGAATTTGTGATCCCTTACACATTTGGGCAAGCCTTTTCGTATATGTTTTTATGTTAAGGGTTATGCCTAATTTATGTCAAGTTTCACTTTGAAACTTTTTATGGGCTAGGTTTACCCTCTTATTCTATATTTTGCTCGTTGAGCAACAAACTTCGTAGTCGATATGTCTAAATGTGTTCTGTAATTTTTTCACAAAGTAATGAATATTCTGTGGACAAAACTTTAAGATTTTGTCATATAATTTTGCAGTCATAAATGTCAATTTCACTCAGTACAAATTTTCTATAGCACAATTACGTATTTGCCTGTATTACTCAGTGACATTCTTTTTTCTCTTTCACTGACATTTACTGTTTTAACTTTCAACCTCATATTTATGTTTCTACCTTTTGAACATTCTTTGCTGCAACATACTGTAAATGTATTTGGTATTTGAACCTTTAATGCATCAGCAAGAATACATTTTGTCTAGTATTAACTTTTTCACTTCAGCTCCTAGTGTGCGACACTTACTTATGTATGGCCATCATTGCCAAAATCCAGGTGATTTACTATCCTGGTGGACACGCATGTTTGTTTACCTGTAATGGTAATTTATTTCACTGCTTGTGATGTATCATTCTTCTAAGTTTTGTTACCTGGGGTGCTCCTTTGAGTACAGTACGAAGAGGCTTTGTCGTGCTACTTATCTTTGGCCTACACACTTTAAACAAAGATCAAAATACACTAAACAATGTATTTAAAACTATGTTAAAGATAAAATAGTTAAGATTTAACTTTTGGAATTGCCACACAATACTGGGGACTTTTGTTGCAGTTACATAAATCACATTTTAAGTTTGCTAATAAAATCTTCCCTTTTTAAAATATCGGCCACCCTACACACATAAAGGTTAAAAATACCAGAAATTTTAATTTTTCACTTTTTGAAAAATCTTTTGGTATATCGGGTGCTCTTTTTAAGTTAATTTACTTTTATGAGTTAAATATTACTCATTGACAGGTTAGATTTAGCCCACCCACAAATGAAAATAAATATTTTATTAAATATTAAATTCGTTAATCGTGACTCAACTTGAACATCAGCCTGCACTGTCTTTCACAATAATCTTAATATCTTTACGCTATGTTGTTATTTAAAAATAACTTGCACCCCTCAAAAAATAAACAATATTTGCAGCTGTCCAATTCGTGTTTTGTAAATCACCGCTAACTGAAGTGACTTGTGGTTCTTCGCGCATGGGAAGGCTACACTTGTTTCACTTATTTTTAAGATGACAATTCTTGAAATGGATTTTAAAAATATCAGCCACTTGTTTATTCTGCCCCTCGCCATTGACGGAATATATGTTTAATCTATTTACTTATATACGTGAAAGGATATATTTTTTTAGCTTGCTGAGTCAGTGAGAAGACACCGTTCAAAGAGACCAGTAGATTTCTGTACCACGAAGTGGCGCAGCAACTATGGGAGGGGGAGAGCCATTGGTCCTCCCTATAGTCTGCTAGGTGGAGCCAAAGAGAAGGCCATGTCTAAAAGCTGTTTCCTAGTTTCTAAACACTTGTGACGGTCCTATTTTATAGATACTTTTATATATATAAATTAATGTAGTTTAGGTTAATTATGATGATTGATTGTAATGAAGGGGCCTTTATTGTCATATGTAACATATTGCCATCCATTTTAACTTCAGTATTGATTGTGAGGGGTCTGTGGGATCCTATGATAGGCCAGTATAAAAACACTATAAAATATGACTAACTAATATTATCACAGAGGTATCGTGTCTTGGTATCATTTTAACCTGTGGAATGTCACAGACTCGAATATGCTAGTAACATTAAGATAATTTTATGTATAATGATTTTAGTTTTTAAGAGTGATAATTGCCCGCCGGTCTGGCGACAACAGAGCAGATGATGCGTGAGCCTTACCACATGCTGTGCGAGAAGGGGGGCACCCTACCTCCCCCTGTCTCCTTGCCATACAATCCCCTCTCTTTCTCTCTCGCCTACACATTTTTTTCTCCATTTTCCCCTCCCCCGACAGACCCCGTGTAACGTACGTAATTTGAACTAGAATTATATTAATTTAAGATAGCAAGTAGTAATTAGGCTAAGTGTTTTATTTGTAATTGCTGTGAGAATGTGCCCATGTTTAATTTTATTTTAAATAAATACGGAGCTTCCACAAGGGACGTACGCAATGTTCGGGTCAGGGGGCTTATTCTGAGTTTCTGTTTCCTACGAAAAAAGTTGTTACTGAGCGATAGTCGGTTCCAAACGACTGTTTGGTATTCTAAGTTTAAAACGGGGGTCGTTTGACGTCACGAGTCCGGTAGGAACTTACCAACTGCTCGCGAGCAGTTGGAAAGGCTAAATTTCGTCGGTAACTCGCAATGGCGGGTACATGGCGACGTTGTAGTTATATCTGCTATACTCATACATGGAAAGGAAATGTTGTTTCTATCTCAACGACTCGGCTTAATTAAATGGAAATAATAATTTACCGTAACTGCCATAATATCCACAACTATTTTCTTCTTATTTGTGTACTTGTGGGACAAGTCTCTTCTACGAGATATCTAGCTAGCAACGTGAGAAAACGTTGAACAAAACAATCCTTTAGCAAATACACGTAATGAGATGAAATAAGTAAACAGTTGGAAAACAAAAGACGCGTTTATATTTGATATTTGTTAAATCTATAAATTCAATTGATTGAAAGTATCCGCAAGAAATGTTAGTATGGCTCAGTTGGATGCGGCGGGTCTTAACTTGCTATTTTTTGGATTCGTGGTTCAAATCCCGGTCACTCCGTGATATTTTTATTACTTTTTAAAATTATAGTTTACATGTGTAGATAATTAACGTCTTTGTTAAAAACTTAACCATGTTGTTATAACATTGCTTTTACACATACGCACGCACACACACAGAAATTGGCCTACATACCCATACATGTTTTTTTTATGTTGCCCGCGACTTCATTCGCGTGGTTTTAAATTTAGGAAAATTCTAAGCAATAGGAAAATATTGTGTTAATCATCGTTAATGGCCGTTTTAGAAACACTTAAAAGTGTTTCGCTAAATTTTTGTATCCCTTGTTCTGCTTGCTCTGTTTCGCCACTCCCCTCCCTGTATTTTATAATAACTGTTAACATGTTATTCTAATCTTACCTCCATGATATGTAAATTTTTCTGTCAGTAACCTTCGAGGGTGCACGCATAACCCACCAAAATTTAATCGCAATCGGACGAATGGTATAGAAACGCATACGTTGCGTAAAATAATAATAATAATAATAATAAATACGCATATACATTTTTTTTTCTCCGATCAATAGAGCCTATTGGAAACACTCGCACATGTCTGAAGTTAGGACATAATTACAGTTATTTTCCCGCAATTAAAAAAATTGAAAATACGAACTGAAAATGCACATCTTCGTAGATACTGTAGACTAAGCTTTGAACATTTAGTCAACTCAAAAAAAAAATATATTATCTAGGACACTTTTTGTACAGGTTTTATAATTATTATGTACTAAAAATATTTACGTTTGTTAGCAATCCACTCCATTCTGTCAGATTGTATAGTAACAGTAAATTAAGTGAAACAAAAATTCTACATGAAATAAACAATTTATTACAAAAGAATAAGTCATGTACAACTATTACACATCATATAAAACAACTTAAAAAAAAAGTAAAGAATCGAACGAGATTTGAACCACAAATCCTACTTCAGCAAAAAACAAACACGCGCGTTATACCACTCCGCTACCGCTACACGGTAAAATGGGCTCCATAAAGAATATATGAGAAGAATGCTTCGGTGTTTAAACGAAAAACGTTTAATTGCGTGTTATTACCCGTTTGAGCTGAGGAAATGTTTTTAAGTTATCAACATTAATATTATCTATTATTTTACACTTGCATAAGTTCATGAAAACTCCTAAAATTAAGAAAAACGGTCATATACACCTGAATGTTGCAGTGCCCGCCATATTGGCACGCTGCTTGAAAAAGTCGTTAAAGCCGAAGATACCCGAACGCGCTGGCCCTCGTACCGACTAAAACTCTGAATACGGATTTTGTGGACTGGAAGGGAAACGACTGTTTCAGTAGGCCGCGGCACAGTTGCTTCATACCGACTATTGCTTCGTAACCACGAAACTCAGAATAAGCCCCCAGGTCTTCGCTCTGATTGGTCGGGGGAACCTACCCGCCCCCATGAGTCCGGTGGGGCGGGAAGGGGACGCCGCCCAGGAAAGCAAAGTTGCGAAACGCGG